>KB702060.1:0-25089 GCA_000349165.1 Anopheles christyi | reverse complement strand
ACGCAAGGTGTTGGAAAAAAATGGCGATTATGTAGAAAAGTAGCCAAGACCTTGGCCTTTCCAACGGTGTATCGCTTTTTGTAAATAAATGTCATTTTCTATGAAAAAAAAAATTGGAGACCTTACTTTATTGTCAGCCCTCGTATGCTATATAATCATTCCTATGGTGTATACTACTCTACATCTCTTTATTAGCAATTCAGTCACACTTTCATGTGTTTCAACCTATGTTTCAGTATCATCCTAATAAATGCGTGCAAAATGTTAATAAAATGCTGAGAAATTCTATTATTCCTTATTTGTCCATTTAGGCGAACGCTTTTCTACAAAACTCTTAATTCCCTCGCGCCCATCAATTGTTGCTAGATTATCAACCATTATTTGCTCACCGAGTTCGTAGGCCGTTGCAACGTCTAATGAAAGTTGTTTGTAAAAGAATTGTTTTCCAAGTGTAATCACCGAACGACTTTTCGATGCAATGGCTTTACAAATTTTGCCTACCTCTTCGTTAAGCTCATCTTGAGGAACTACTTTACTTACAAGTCCAGCTTGCAAAGCTTCGTCCGCAGAGATGGGCAGTCCGGTGAATAGCATGTAAGCTGCCTTCATACGCGGAACAGCACGCACCACAGCAATGCCCGGAGTTGAGCAAAATATACCAAAGCTGGCCCTACGGACAAGGGAAAACTGGTCAATCATGCTAGGCGTAACATTTAACATACGTTGTTAGTTTTGATCTTTCAAAAGGTTTTATTACCCAGGAGTAGAGAAGGTGCTAATATCACTGCAAATCGCCATATCACAAGATGCAATCAGCTGACATCCAGCTGCCGCAGCTAGTCCATCTACTTTTGCAATCACAGGAACCGGCGCTGAGTGAATGGCGCTTATCAATTCCGAACATCTGTGAAATACCTGCTTATGGTGTTCTGGTCCATGCTCAGCAGTCAGCTCTTTGAGGTTATGCCCGGCGGAAAAAACACGGCCCTGCGCTGCCAAAACGATGCACCGAAGGTCGGTATCGTGTTGATTTTCAACAATATTTCTATGAATACTGTTCATCATTTCCAGCGAGAGCGAATTACGTGTTTTCTCATTGTCTAACAAAATGGTACCGACTCCATTTTTACAGGTAAACGTAGACAAACATTTTTGTGTTATACCAGCACAGTGATAAGTTTTCTACAAGATTCGAATCATGTAGCAACGTTTTTCACAGTTTAATTCTTTACTTCAACACAAATATACTTACTAAAAAGCTGCCGCACCGGGCGATCATCTTGTTGGCGTGTGAGTTTTGTTTACAACGCTTGTCATTCGAGTTTGCTTTTGACACAATCAGCCAGCTTATTGCAAATTGCATTTTTACTGAGGGATTCAGTGTTTCACTTAAACAAATCGCAATGCATGCTACAAATAGACGTTCATCGCAGAACCGAACTTTTTTTTTCGAAACCTCGTTTATTCCCACATGTTCATTGTACGCTTCAATTTTATTACAAAATTTATCTCATCTTGACCTTCTGAATCGCCATTCATTGTCATACTTATCCATTATGAAGCTTAGCTTAGGCATGAATGCTAGTACGACTGTTATTACAGCTTATGATGTTTAGTGTGACCACATGCATTAAATAAAATCAAGAACAAGTCATGGTTAAAAAATACTTATCCTTCGGAGTTGAAAATAAAAACGCTGCACGGCATGCACAACGCACGCCAGAACCTTTTTGATATCCTCACGAGTGCATTACATTTGAAATCAGTAAGAAAATTATTCGTTGATACCAAAACAAACGGAACCAACAACCGATTCAACAAAATGAGAAATAGTTTTAAACATCAAATTTATGGTGATTGCATTTTAAAAGCTGTTTCCACGCAATTCATTCCTCATTCCTTCTAAACTTCGGTGATTGGTCTCTTAGCAATGTAGGCCTTGACATTCTCATTATCTAAAACCTTCTGGACCACCTCCTGCAAGTTCGGGAAGTTCTCTAGCAGATTAGTTTTGGTCAGGTAATTTAGATAGTCTAGGATACCGGCAAAATAAACATCAGCCCAGGTCGGTTTGCCCAGTACCAGGTGGCCATTGTTCTCCTTAGCAATCACGTTCAGCTTAGTCAGGTAGAACGGAATCACTTCGTTGTTCAGGGTGATCATTTTTTTCTCCTTTACCGTATCGTCAGGTTCGTAAGCGACAATCGCAATTTCTACGAATAAAGAATGAAATAAGGAGTTACATGCATGATCGCTTCGCTCCAAAGATCATCAATACTCACTCAGACGGAAGTCATTGATCGTATCGACAATGGCATCGATTTGCAGAGCCTCTAACGGATTATCACCGGCCAGATTGGTCTGCTTGGCCACATACCGACACATGGCCAGCGATTGGTGCACACGCTTACCATCAACCTCCAGCACCGGCATCTGGCCCATGGGCATTGCTAGAAAGAGAAACACGGAAGATTGGACGGGTAACGGGCAGAGGGAAGGGAAAGAGAGAAAGAGAAATAGCGGTGTTAAATTTTAATAGTAGCTGGATTCGCAAGAGATGTCAATTTTGTTGCTTTCACAATGTTTCTTTTTTTTAACATTGTTTAGTTTTATTTCTGTTATGTTTGTGTCATTCTTAGTATGAGATAAGCAGCTGAATCTTGAATCCACAGGTTCTACACAACAGAAACACACAGAGAAAATTTGCATCTTATCACGGAACTTTATGGCGAATATACAGCTATGATACAGTAGAATTACACATATCAACAGGTGTGTACAAGAAAACAAAACACAAATAAAGAAGATCCAAAAATACCCAACCTATCGTGACAACCCAGCACAGGCGCCGAAGGATGAGTATGCTGGTTTGTTAGTAGATAAGATTATGAAACGAAATCATTGGAAATGCAGCAAGGAAAACGGAAAGATTTTTTTAAGCATGCTTCTTTGCACTCGTGAGGAGGGCAAATATGATCCGATGGGTCTTGTTTGTCCGTGCTATCACGAACAAGTTTATTTCCATATTTTTGATATACTTCAGTTATTCCGACGAATGTTTCGCTTTTCTGTTAAAAAAAACTCTCTGTCTGACTGCATCGCTACACTGTTATTCGATTGTTGTTGGGAAGTTGGATAGAATGTTTTTCGGCGACACAGGTTCGTCGGTGCACGCAGTTCGGCGCCGTCTATTTGGGGTTTTAGATTTCAGTCTTTGGTCGTTTATCAATCCAGTTACGAATGGATTCGATTGATGTAACGTTGTCAACCACTCTCTGCAGATTCGGATGGTTTGCGACCAGTTCAGACTTGGTCATGTAGTTCAAATAGTCCAAAATGGCGGTGAAATAAATATCGGCCCAACTCAGCTGGAAAAAAAGAAACCAAAAGATAAAGAATGGATAATGGGGAATGTTAGTAAATGATCTGCCCGTATCCTGCATCCGTCACACATTGATCGATTATAATTGTGAACAGCATTTACTTTAGAATTGGCCAGGTATCCATTGTTATCTCGTGCAATGTCGTCCAGCTTCTCCAGATAGAATGGAATGACCTCGTTGTTCAAAGTGACCAATTTCTTCTCCTTGATCTCATCATCCGGCTCGTACGAGACAACGGCAATCTCTAAAATATTACAGGTTTTAATGTGCGGAATTCAGATTGTGTTGTTAAACTAAATGTCCCTACTGGTAGGAATAATCCAATCGGCCATTTTTTGCATCCTTTTCGTTAGAAAATTTCTTTTGCTCAATGGCTTGGTTTGTTGCGTTCGAAGGAAAACAAACGCCAATCAATTGCACATTTGAAGTATCGCAGCCGAATGAAGGGTATGGGAACCCATTCATGCTACCACGTGTTGCTGTGCACATCTTTTTGCTATCAATTGTCCTTTCAAAAAGGATTGCAAAAATATGGCCGGTAGAACCATCCGAGCAGAAGGCACTTTGCAGTGCCGTCGGAAAAATAGGGACACCGTTTAAGCGGACGCGCTTACTTAGACGGAAATCGTTCACCGTGTCGACCACGGTGTCAATCATCAAGTTCTCCCAATCATCAGCGCCGGCCAAACCGACCTGGTTGGCTAAATAGCGGGACATTGCGACCGACTGGTGCACTTTTTTGCCATCAACCTGCAGCACCGGCATCTGGCCCATCGGCATTGCTGAAACGAAAGATGGAATTGTTGGTTCATGGCAACTGGAATGATGGCCTTCGCGTTATTCTGAAGGTTTCGGAGGCATATACGAATGAAAGTTGCTGTGGAAATGGATGGATGAATTAAGCGAAACTAGAAGGGGGAATTTGTAGCAAACGGACCCAGTCTCTCTTCCGATACACCAATTATCAAAGTAAAAAACACACTGCTTGAACTCCAGAATCAGCTGCTTGAAGTGGATGTTTGATGTCAACGTGTGTACATGTGTACTTGTCTTGTAATGTTGGTATATACCATATCAAATTGTAGAAATCAAAATCCAGCCAATATTAAAATTGAAACTTATGCTAGTGAAGGTAATATTTGCTGTCTATTGAACAAAGTAAAACCTGTTTTCATTGCTGCAGTAACAGTACATTATCAGTATCAGGCACATCAAATACATGCACCAACTAACATGTACACCAACATTAAAAGACAAAAAAAAACAGTCAAAACAAAACCAGGTTAATCACATTTAAATTTAAGCCAACTGTAAGCCACAATGGTACACATGTCTATCGAACGAGATCAATCGTTGGCTAAAATTATAGCGCATCAATCGACGACAATGACGATTCCGCAAAACACGGCACATCGATAAAGTATTCTAAATATCTCGGTTAGAAGGTCAATCAAACCGTGCCACGAATCGTGACATCAGCTTCTCATCACGAGAATGTCTACGGCAGGGCGTACATAATCGCAAAGGGCCGTTTGGCCTGGGGATGTGGGACGTTGTGAGTACATGTATTTAGACACTATTATGGGTGGGAAGTCGTGTTAAGGTTAAGGGAGAGGGATATTAAATAATCATGAGACACCAATGTGTTATCGATTGCAGAGACGATGAGTATGCATTATACGATTTTAGCAAAACCCTTTCATCCACAAAAGCTAACAACGTTAACAGGAAAACTAGACAGTTAGATTGTCGAGTGACTCACTTGGCTTGAGTGCTGGCCATTCTTCGCGGGTGATCCTCACATCATCGAACGGAAGGTTACCATAGGACAGCAGGAATCGCAGGGGTTCACCCAGAGCTTTAACGTTGAAATAGTAAACCTTGTAGTCCGGCATGATGTTGCACTAAGGTGATGATCTTAAGGGGGAACAAGCGTTAAAAAAAACGTTACTTATAAAGAAAGATGCTTGAAACACGCATATATGGTTAGTAAAAAACGCTCACATTTACTTGTTCTGATATCGTTTTATATTTCTATCAGAGATTCATTTGGATTTGGAGATGGATTTGTGCATTAATTATGTTACATAACTAATCATTTCATGTTTGTATTCAGTCTTTCGAAAGGATTTCTTCAATTCAATTGGTATTTTTTGTAATAATTTTTTGCTTTCATTGTTTACTCTGAAACGGTTCACGTTTTTACTCTAAGAAAAACAATGATGAATTCAAGAGTTTGTAAACGAAATTGTGTGACCATATATAGATAAACCTTTTCATGGTCGAGCCGCACTACCACGATCAAAACAATCCACGTCCGCCATTAGCTCTCCAGATTTTAAACATTTATGCTTACGGCCAGCCAGATCTGTTTAAATTCAGAACTTCGATGCCACATTTACGTTACTGTTACTTTTTCTTACGAATATTATCTTTTTAAAACCAAGTTGCTCCAAAATCAGGATTGTATCATGCTCATCTTCACAAAACCGGTAGGGCTGACTGCTTGGATGATTGATTTAACCTTGATCTTCTAATTACAATCATGGCATTTGTTGTCAAATTTAGTCCATGACGCTGAAAACTTCACCGTATGCGAACACACGTTTCTTATTTTATCGAACCAATTTTTTTTTTTTGCGCTTTCTCCGCCATTTAATGAACCGTGTGCATAAGGCGCAACAATTTCATACAGGTATGCCAACATGTTAACACCGGCTTATGCATTACACGT
Source organism: Anopheles christyi (assembly GCA_000349165.1). Lineage (NCBI taxonomy): Eukaryota > Metazoa > Arthropoda > Insecta > Diptera > Culicidae > Anopheles > Anopheles christyi. The sequence goes on along the minus strand of KB702060.1, from coordinate 18,972 downwards.
ACAGTTGCACTGCACCTCGAACGCAACTCGAAGCACAATTCATCTTCTTTTTTTGGGCACTTTTGCACTAATTCGCAATCTTTCGATAGCGTTTATCACCAGCAGCATTCATTATGTTTAACCTTCGTTGTCACGCACTTGCTTACCTGTTGATCGAACTTGAGCTAAGAATATGGTCAGACTAAAACAAGCGTGCACGCCACTCGCTTATTTATCCCAAAGCGGAATCTCCGGCAGTGTGGTATTCGTGCGTTTTCGGATCCACGATGAATGCGCACACTCGTCATTCAATGCATGCATGTCGTAGTTACGTTGACGACAAATCTTATCTCCGTATTGTTCGCTATCGCGTCGAGCAACAGTTCGCTCCACCCGAAATTTAATGATTTTTTTTACTGACATCGTGAGGAAACACTACACTGAAACACCTGATCCATTATTATTGGTGAACAGAATTGGTAGCGTGGAAATTTAAACAGCATTTTGTAGAGAATAGTATACCTTCGCGATCCAAATATTCGTGCGTAATAGCGATTCAAGTGTACACAAAACATTTATATTTATGCATAACGTGTCCGCTACGACACGCAACAACAACTGCACGAAGTAAATGCTACAACAATATTATGTTTTTGCGTAAACTTCCCGAACATATGTTAATCATTGATATTAACTGATGAATGGGACATAATACCGAAACATGGCACAAACTATTCACATCCATTTATATATATTTAACTACACTTGCTCAGGTAGACAACAAAATCGTCGATAACGAATGTCTGAGCAAACGACAGATCATGCAACGACATTGCATACAACAGACGAATCATGCACTTTGGTGGTATTGGCTATGGCCTAAATCTCGGATCCATTGATCGTGAAACAGATTTTCGAATTTGTGCGTTACCTTTGGTATTGTGCCGATGTTCGCAGTTTTATTTTTACGAATCAGTAAAACTATCCGTCAAGTTACTCTGTTCGAATGGCCTCTATTATATTTTCTTGGTCAGCGTGCGACAATTACTGCTAAATCTAATCGATGTTGGCCATGTGAATCAGTTTTGCTCTGCCTATTATGCAACGTGGTACAATCGCTTAGCAATGCACAATAACCGATTTTGGATCAGTTCATTCTTATATGGATTTTGTCACAGCAACATGTTTTTTAAATGAAAGCCGCTTTAATTTCATTTTTCGCAAAGAGAATACCATCGAATGATTTGAAGTAAACAATTTTAACCTGCTTACAATGTAGCATGATAGGCTTATCAAATATTGATAAAACGATATGAATGCGTTGAAGTTTTCTTACGCCCCTCAGCAAGAAGATGCTTCTGTACATGTTATCTTTTCCATTTGAACATAACCCTCGAATGTTCTTGCAAGATAATGTACTCATCATTGCTTTTGTATTATTTTTTTATCATCCAGTTGCCGCTCTGTTCCTTATCCTTATGATGTCATGCCTTTTTTAATAACGTTATTCATAATATATTGTTGAATTTGATGTCAATGACAAAACTGCACATGTAAATATGTATTTTAATGTTTAATTTTATTCTGAAATAGATGATAGAAGTATACTTATATTAAAAGAGAACTAAACAGTTGGAATTTACAAGTCAGCTACGGGTATGGCATTTCCGGCCAAACATTACAGTACGTCGAGCTCCGGAGGCAGAGGAATTTTTTTCGAAAGAGCAAACTTTCGCAGCGCTTCGTATTTGTTGCGCAGCGAGTCCACCTCTTCCTGCAATCGACCGGTTTCCTCGTGCATAAGTTCCATATCCCGCCATTCTTGTGATTTTTCCGTCTCCAGCTCATCCTTCTGCTCGATACGCTTAATACGGCAACTGGCGGCATATCCTCGATTCTTTAACGTGCGGCGCCGCTGTTTCATGCGAACTATTTCTTCGCGAGTTAAGCCTCTCATTTTGAGTGTACGATTGAGATCTCGTACAGTAATCGAAACTAGCTCATCGTCACTTATATCCGGGATGGGACAGGGGGATAGTGGTGCCTGCAAATCATAGTTGAAAAAATGGATCGATTGTTTTACTAGGGAAGAATGCTAAACGTCGGAGTTCGGATAATTACTTCATTCCAGTGTATAGATTTCGGGCGCATCATTGACTACAAATACAGAAAGGGGTACACATTTGTATGGACATGTGATTAATGCTAGCACCATATGAAACGGACGGCAAATGTTTAGAAAAATGCACTAAGGAAGCTACTCGGAAAAGTTCGCTACAACCTTGCTTAAATAAATAAATACATCGATATAATTGTGAACATCACATTACCTGCGTCGTTTTACGTTCCCGTTTAATTTCCTGTGGCATTTTGGGATGTTTTCTACGATACTGCCACAACGCAATTGATTCTATTTAGCAGGCGCACATCTATTTGCTACCGATAGAAACAAACTGTACACTCCTAAGGTATCAATGTTGTAAGGGACGCCATGTAATGAAAAAGAGCGTAAAGGCATACTGTAAAAGTGAACCATAAAGCAAATTGCAAGTCATGTTCAATTCATTATATCTGTACCCTTACCCTACGCTGAAACACTGTCAGGCAGATTCTAGCTACTCTTAGAAAGTGCCTAAATCGTATTAACCACCAACCAATACCAGCAATTGATATAAATAAAAATCGTGAAGAATACTTTCTCAAATTATTAAAATGTATGCACGACAATCCTGGAATCACAATTTACAAGATCAAGGCTAGCTAAATGTTATTTAAACTTTATTTGTAAGCAAAGATCCTTTAATGTCAGGTTGCGCCATATGTACAGATCTGACGTTTGAAAGAAATGAAACACTTCACAATTTAAACCTATCAATGACAACCGACAAAACATCCAGTCCAGGCACGGGGCTAATCGTGAATTCGAATTTCAATATCAACGCTAGGTTGTGAAGAAAATTAAATTTGTTTCTTATTATTTCTATAAACGATAATTGCCTTAATTTGCAACGAATAGTAATTAGTTTTTTTTTTACAAAATGGCTTGCAAAAATGTGGTTAACAGTTATTATAATGTTACATTACCATAATATTTATTTAGTATACATTTATTATAAATAACTTAAGTATAGTATAACGTGGATTATCCGAGATTGTCGTGACCGACAGCATGCCGGTTAATAGATATGCACGGATAACAAACCCATCAAAATATAAACACTTATATAGATTTTCTGTAAGTGATTTGCTTCCACTTAAGTTCATTATCAGATCCATTGCTTGTTTTTGTTTGCAGTAGAGATTATAAAACACGTTAAAAAGCTTTAATGCAATAAAATATCAATATTTTATCTTGATCTTTAAAAACGGTTCTTGTCTTTACTAGAAACGGTCATCTGTGAATGGGCATTTTGATACTAAAGCTGACAAATTTTTGGGTCACGGACAATACGCCCTTCGGCTAATCAGGCCCCGGATGATCGTTCCACGTTTCACCCTAATTAAAGTTTTTTTACAGGTAAAGTTTTCGTAAAGAATGTCAGGTTTTGGCCACATTCAAAAACATTCGACACGGTTGTATAAACAAAAAATTCTCATTTCATCAAAAGTCGGAGCACGCCCGCAAGCTACAGTCACGCCACAGCGCGCCACTTTTGAATGTCAATCGCTATTGTTGTTTACTGCATAAAGGAAACGCTATTTGATATCCACAATGGATGCGACGAATTCTGTTTCGAAGGTTGGTATCGACCAAAAAAACTTACAGAAAACCTACACTTTCCTAAAACAAATTTTATTTTTTATTTTTAGGGTGTATTTGTGTTTAAAAATCAAACGACGTGTGCCAAGGGACGCAAAAAAGCGCAACGTTGCAACAGCTTCCTAGATGCCAACACAACGAATCAACTTTGGTTTCGTATTTACAAGAAGCACTGGGAACGTTCGCGGCAGATGATACTGAAGATGCAAACAAGCAGTTATGGGAAAATTATTGATGACTTGTTAAAGTTCATTGAAAGTTGCCAGCAATCGGACACATATGAGGGATTCCTTCCGACCGCGGCACTACTAACCGGCATCAATCAAACCGATCATCTCTCACAGTTTGAAAAGCTCGCGGAAGATATCCGTAACAACACACTCTCGATTGTGGTACTGCTGCCGTCCCGTGATGGAACAAACCTTAAACAAGCCATCGAAACGATTGTTGGAAAGTGCATACATGGTCAATGTAATGACACCCCGGAGGAGAAACGATTCCGTAAAAATCAGCTTAATTTGGACGTACTGGAAGGATGGTACACTGAGACACACATCAACTGCCGGGCGAAGCCAAAACTCACCATTATTATACCAGACTTTGAGCTGTTCAATCCGTTGATTCTGCAAGATTTGATACTTATTTTGGAGTGAGTATAAAAAAGATCCATGGTTGGTGTAGCAAATGCCTTATTTCACATTTTATTTCTAGTTCATATGCTGCATCTCTCCCATTTGTGCTGGTTTTAGGGGTGGCAACTGCTATTTCGACTATCCACAATGTACTGCCGTATCATGTCACAAGCAAAATCAAGCTATCCATTTTTCAATCAGAACCATCTGCAACCAATCTTAACAAAATCTTGGACGAAGTTTTGTTAACACCATTTTGCCCATTCCACCTGACAGGGAAAGTGTTCAAATTGCTGTTGGATATTTTTCTGTTTTACGATTTTTCTGTTAATGGATTCATTCAGGGGTTTAAGTTTGCCTTCATGGATCATTACTTTCAACAATCAATCCATGCGCTCAGTGCCATCATCGATGACGAGGACGATTTGAAGGCAATTATCAACGAACTTTCCTCGTCAGAGTTGGAACAGATACGTCAGCTACCGTCATTCCGTCCTCACGTGGAATCTCTTCATAATCCCCAAGAAGTTGTCGATATCCTTACAAACGATGACTACCTGAAGAGATCTCTAACTCCTATGATAATGAAGGTGCACAACTATTGGTTTACCTTTCATTGCGCATTGCAAATACTACACACTGCTGTATCCGACCTGCCCAAGGCACCGTTGGGAAGGCAACTCCGTGAGCTGTACTGTCACTGCGTGTCCTGTGACGTGACTGAACTGTCCGAGTTCAAGGAATGTATGCAATTACTATCGTTTCTGTCGAAAGAAGAAATGTTGCAGAAGATTAAGCAGGTACTAGATGTGGTGTTGCAGTGGGTGGATCGAAACGATCAATTGAACATTGAAGGCTGTCTAGTGTACGAAGTAGCACCGTTGGAGGACATGGCAAATGGATTAGTGCTACTATCCGAAAACTTAGCAGCCGCTAGTCACGAACAACTCGTCGATGATACACAGCCAGACAAACAATATCTTCTAGCTACCCAAATGGGACGCCAGGAACTGCGGGAAAAATTGTTGACGGCAGCAAAACATGCCAAGTGTGAATCTGCTGCCACACGAGCTGTTGCAAAAATAATGGATTACTTGTTAAAAAATATCTTTCAACGATACCTTCATCCACCGAGCGGTAAAACAGTGCCTTTAATCGAACTGTTTCTTTACAATGACAGCACCTTCATTCGGCGGCACATTATTGGTGCTCCTCGGGCAGCGGTTCACACTGCTCTCAACAACCCTCAATACTACACCCAATGTGATTGTTGCATGCTAGATGAATCCGCTTGCATCATTCCTTCCTTACCGGATCTTTCAATAGCATATAAACTCCATCTAGAGTGTGGCCGGATGATAAATCTGTTTGATTGGCTGCAAGCATTCCGTACCGTTATCGATGATGCCAACGGCGATGCTGTGGAACAACAGGTTGATCCAATCATACAGTAAGTAAATCGCTTTTGCAACGCTATTCATGTTTTGAGTGTAATTTTAATCACTTTTCGTTTATTTCGTTTAACAGGGCTCGTTTCACTCGAGCAGTTGCCGAGCTGCAGTTTCTAGGTTTTATTAAAACATCCAAAACCAAAACGGATCACGTCACGAGGCTTACATGGTAAAAATGTAGAATTGGAAATAGATAAAATCAAAGTATTGTTTTCACTTCTGCATTAGTTCCGAACTTTTCCGTCGTATTTTTAAACAATTATTTATAACTATCTAACATCTATTATTTAAGTTATGGAGTAATGTAAGGAAACAACGTTTGTATCAAGTGTGTAAAAATAAAATGAAACTACAACTAATTTTTTTGAGTTGAATGTTTAAATTAAAAAAAAGGATTCTAAGTTAACCAACAAGTAAATTATAACAGCATTACGATACAGGTAAAACACTCTTGTTTGGTGCATCGACTGTAGTCGGTCTGAGGCTTTCCTTGTCCAATTATGGCTATCTGTGATATAGGTCTTATTTAAGTTACCTTTTATAAATTAAAACAGATTTAATAAGATATTCAATCCCATACGAATAACAAATGGATATATCTTTTTTTTAAGACAATCCTTTCAAAACCTGTTACTTCGGAAAACTACTGCATGCTCCAAACACTGTTCAGTTCTAAACACCTTCGACAAAGCACGAATCCTGCGGCGTATCCTGAGTACAATTTTTGTCCGGTTGTTCGAGCTGGCTGAGCTGTATGGCTGGGGCATGTGTGGGAATGTCGGACTCATGCCCCACTATGTAGGATCTTTGAACAGGTGGAGAAAGGCCTATCGGAGAAAAGGTACAGAAATGAATGGATGGAAACAGCACTCGACCGAGTATCCTGGATAACGGTTGGCAAACTGCCCATGTCAGCAAGAGACGCTCTACCGTAAACATTATTTTTCACTTTATTTGAGTAGCATTTTCACCGGGTACAGCAACCCACGATTTCGTCAAAAAGCTTCAGCACGTGTCTTTTTTGAAATTTGACAAACCAGATGAGAGAAATGTCAACAATTCTGCAAATGTTTTGATTTCATTGTGTTAAACAAAATCGGTGCTAGGAATCAATCATATTAAACAAACCTTAAACATGTCTGGGTTTGTAAAACGTAGAAGAGCTTTAAATATTAATGGAACACGGCTTTCAGTACACACAGGACATTGCATAGTGTCTTTGGGAAACCCATCATTAGATCATGTTTTCGGAGGTGGATTTCCCATCGGTTCCATCATTGGCATAGGTAAGCGAATCCGAGATCATTAAATAGTTAATAAAAGGAATATGAAGGATAATTCACAATTTTGTATTCATCTTCTTTGATGTGTGTGTATCTAGGTGAAGATAAGCACGGAAATTATGCAAGAGTGTTGTCTAAATATTTTCTCGCTGAAGGAATCGTAAACAAACATCCACTATTAGTGGCCACGATGGATGAGGATGCTACACAATTGGTAAATAACACATTTTATGCTAATTGTCCTGACATCACATCAAATTAAACTCTATTTCTAGATCAATAAATTGCCAACGCCTCTCGAAGAAAGCAAACTGTCAGAAAATTCCACATCGCAGGAGCCGGGAACCATGCGAATTGCCTTCCGGTACAACCAGCTGGCCCCTGTAGATTCCGAACAGAAACCTTCAACTTCTCTTGGACACTACTTTGATCTTACCAAAACAATAAGTCCTGATATGTTACATGCACACGATATAACCTGCTGGAACGGAGGAGAACTAGAGACAAGTGCACCTGTATTCAGGTCTTTCAAGAACCCGCATTACGCTTCTCTTTTATCGTGCATCCAACGTAAATCTAGCGAACAACAGTTTAATTCTGCTTCGGACACTGGCACTAAAAACGTTCTACGAATTTCTCTAAACTCAATTGGTTCTCCATTGTGGTATGATAAGAATTTTTCGGAAGACTTTCTACGATTTATGGTCTTGTTAAAAATGATCGTCCGCAATACGCTTTCAGTTTGTCTTATTACCGTACCACTACACCTGTTTGACCATCTCGATGATGAGTTTTTGTGCAGGAAAGTTAGAAATATGTTTGATTTTTCGTTTGATTTGGAAGCATTTGCCGGGCAAATGGAAGAGCAGGCAAATCCCGTCTTCAAAGAGTACCATGGTTTGTTAAATGTAAAAAAAATTGCACCATTTAATAGTTTGTCTACCTTCCACCCTAAAACACGCGATTTAGCATTTAAGTTGAAACGAAGCAAATTCGTGATCGAAAAGTTACATCTTCCACCGGATATAGCGGATGACGATAGTTCTAGCAAAAGTCAACTGCCTACCATGAGTTGCGCTAGTGTAGGAGTAAAAAGTAAGTTGGATTTTTAGCTATCTGACGGTTAAATAGAGAAAAGCGTGACTAAATATAACACGTCCGTCAACTGGGAAATATAACTCTTTTATTAGCGATTATCATTTACAGTGTTTAAAATGTGCCTAAAACGTTGCGTACCCTAAACGAGGTAGCTTTTTGAGATCTGATAATAGTGAGAATTATTATTAAAAGCCATATCTGGACGATGTTTGGTATACTCCTTTGGTTGTATATACGTTTCCCGTATCGTTGGTACGGGAATCGGCGTCGGCAGCTCATGCTCGTAGATATTATCCCGAACTCGACGATTTGCTGGCAATGCAGGCATTGGAATATGGGGCAGCGGATTTGTCCTTAGCATTTTCGCAGCATGGTTCTTCCGCGGCAGTTTGGTACAACTTAAAATAATACTAAGCAAAACACAAAATTCTACCACTGCCACAATGAGACCAGCACAAAGAAATAGGAAATACTGCTCGCGGTACCAAAGTTCAATCTTATGAAGGCAACCCTAGGCGTAAAACAAACAATAAAGATAGGAAAAAGAAGCGTTACATATTTTTTATCAGTTCTCTTAACATATCGTTTCAATAATTACTTACATCCAAATGACGGTATTTTTCATAGTCTTGAGTCTGCAATGCCTGACAAAGTGTTACATTGATCGGAGCTGGATCTAGGTACGCGGTAAAATCGAACCGATTCACCAGCTTGCAGCATGTTAGAGGAACCGTCAGTTCCTTTTTGCCTAAGCTTTGCAGTTTCCACAATGATGTATCGTAGTTGATACTCGTGTTGATGGCACAGCATTCGAAAATTGTTTGCGCCAAGTCCATCGCTGCAGTAAACTGCTCATTTCCGGGCACGCCATAGTTTGCTTGTAGAGCTTTTACCATTGCCGTTTCGTTGAGATTTAACCCTAAGCACTGAGGCCATGCTGTGATCATAAGACATACCCCAAACTCGGCAACAAGTAACGAGAGAATAATGAGAAAGTACTGGAAAGAGATTGACAAGGGAAAGTATTTACTCAATTGTATATTTTTCGAGTCGGCCCAAAGCATCGCGAAAAGTAATACTCACCATAGTTAAAACACAATACGTGTTCATACATGTAGCCCAACAACCAAGTAAGGAGGCAATAATAGCGACTAGCCCAGCCGTGGTAAGAGCAAACGCTACATAATAGAAAAGTGGCTGCTCCAATTCCGATAAAGGCGTCCTTTGTTGATCGGATGCTGATATTAGTAAGCGGGATAGCAGAATCCTTGGAGAATCGGTGAAAAGATAAAATCCAGTGGAGAGTAACGTGATGCCACATAACTAAAAGTAAATTAAATTAGAGTTCCGAAGTTCAGAGCTTTTTTTTCAAATAAACGAATTAAAAAAAACGATATAAAAATACAGGGAACCTCGTGACGAGTAAAAATTGAGCATTTCTTTATCTTTGTTTCGTGCTTTAGTTGGCCTGCTCATGAATTAGTGCGCCTTTGTAACATGGCAACGTCTAAAATCGTTCTCCAAGATGGCAATAGCGTCGATTTGTGACAAATTATGCTGCACCAGCTCCAGCATGTCGTACTGAGGGTTACTATCGAACACCTTTCTGGAGGAACATAAGTCCGACAATCCGACTGTAGGCTTTGGATCCATTCTCGTATCAGCGAGGCATTGCTACAACACTGCCAACAGAACCTTAGAACAGTACCTGTCTCGTCTACAAAATACGGGTGCTCGAATGTCGAATGTGTCGAATATGACCATCCATTTTCCTTTCATAGATTTGTTGCAATAAATCCGATACGGTATTTCTCCTTTGCTCATTATTCGGTGTAGTGTTGTTTTTTTTTTACTTTTTATTATTATTCTTCTGATTTGGCACAACAACCATCGCTGGTCAATCCTGCCAAGCCACTTACTGCTTGGCTTGCTTGGCTATCTGTGACTTGGTGTACCCAAAGCAGGATAGTCATGCCAGTCCTGCGTCTTGGGACGCAGCCCGAATGGGATTCGAACAACGTCGGGCCTTACGAAAGGCCTACGTCGTTACCATTCGACCATCGAGTCGCCTCAAATATTATTATTACTTTTATATTTTCCATGTTCTTGACAACTACAAGAACAACATGGAAGGTTTACATACTTACACATATAGCCAGTCCAAGAGTTAATGCATGTTAGCCTGTTCCGCGGATTCAAAGAGCAAATTGTACTGAATTGAAGCATCAATTATGAAATGCAAAAACTTCTTGGTCTCCTTAAACTCAGTGATAAACGCCGCATCGCACAGCAGGTCTTTATCGCAGGTCTGCACACGGGCAATATCGACTGTCCAGCCTTGCTTCAAGGTCTGGACATTTATGATCCAATGGTGCTCCTACGTTCCCGCCCTCTTCTTAATGTCGGCCACCGCTATACTAATTATGGGTCACGGGGCCCGATCACAGCTATGAGCACGGCTTCTAATGAAGTTAGTTCCCTTTTTGACTTTAAAGTTCCTTACTATGCCTTTAAAGAACGTCTGAACAATCGTCTATTGTGAATTTATGTTTAAGTGACTCTATGTTAGACTTAAGAACTTTTCATCGGGACCATGTTTGTCCATTGAATAAAGAATAAAAATAATAATTATTATTATTATCAGTACAAATTAGTGGTGTGCGGGTCGACCCGCACCTACCGGGTCGGAGCCATGCGTAAGCGACCCGGAATCGTTCGGGTCGACCCGTAAGGTGCAAGTACGTTCAGTAGATGTAACGACTCCGGTAGGTGCTCGAAAGCATAAAGTTCGGGTCAGCCCGAACTAGCTGCACCCACGGGTCAGATTTCAGGGTGGCCACTCAACCTGGAAAACCTGGAATCGTCCTTGAATGTAATTTTGACCGGGAAAAGACCTGAAAATCCGGGAATTGCGCCAAAAAACCTTATATTTTCATTTATGATCTTTTTCATCATCATATTATACGCATTATTTCTACCTGTCATTTGCGCTGGTGAAATACTTGCGCTAGTTGATGTTGGGTCTTCTGCGAATTTCAGGTATGGTGTGCTTGTAAGTTCTACCTTGCCTTTTTGCACACGTTGAGCTGCCTTTTTGTTTAGTCTTGTGTTATTCTCTCCCCCCATTCCCGAGAATCTTAGAACAAACCCTATCGTATCAATCGTAAACGTATGACCTATCCATGTAAATTTTTATTGAAGTAAAGTTATAAATTTTGTCTTAGATATGACGGTTACAGAATTGTTTCACAGTACAGTATTACTTGCATGAATACTTGTACTACCTCATTGGAACAATGTTGTAAGTTGATTAACCATCGGTAAAAGAAGTGTAGTGAACCGGGAAAAGCTACGAAAAAAATCTAGAAAACCCGGGAAAAACCGTGAATTTAAAATTCAAATTCGAGTGCCCACCCTGATATTTAATTCCGACTCAGACCCAGAGCACCCGCTGCACTCACGGGTCTGATTTGATTCCGATTGCCTCGTACCCGACCCGGATCGGGTCGTGAAATTAATCGGAAAGATTAAGGCTTTGCCAAACCTTGTTGTAGGGGTTTCGAAACCTTTCCCGTAACAGCGATATATATTCAATCTCGTCTCAACGCGGAATTAACTAAAATGCAGATTGAAATTACAGGGATTGAGCCCAAGACCGCGAGACCCTTTTACAATTCTTCTGAAGTAAATCCCATGACTGTGGGGCCATGCTTAAAAAAGTTTACGCTACTCGGTATTGTGGAAGTAACATCTTAGACCACGGAATGTAATTCTAGTAAGCCTGAATAAGGCTGGCATGACCGCGTAGGTCGCTTACGCCAAGAAAGAATAAGAAACATACAAAATTGTACAAATATTTATATGTAAAAAAATCTCGTTTGGTGAACCAACTTTTTTTCTGCAAGATGATTTAATTTAAAGCAAAAGTGAATAAATCATGAATATTTCAATCATGACGAATATTTTAAAAAATTAAGGCATTCCAAATGCGTAAAACATGTTCCTGGTATTGATTCCAGAAATATATGTAGCAACCCTCGTATGACGATACAAACAGAGTTTAGATTAAAATATTCGATTTATGCATAGTTGCTGACATTATGAGATGTGTCGGATGATCTTGTGTTGTTCAAGTGTGTGGTACATGAATGCCATATTTGTGCTATTATTCGTACAGTAAACATCGCTTTTTCATAGCGGTTCAATTTTGAGATTGAAAACATACAAAAATAGAATCATCAGCAAAAAAAAAAAGGTAACACTTTATTGAATCTAATCACACCATTCAAAAAACAGGAGGAAGTAGTATGCTTGATTAATCTAGCCGATGAAAACAATTGTAATACTTCAAAAGACCATTGCCCAATTTGTTTTCAAGAAATTATATTTATAATCACGATAGATAACTAGATAGCAATTGCATCAAAATTGCATCGAAAGGAGCCTACCTTATTACAAGTTTTTTAGTCTAAAATATGAATCTTAAAACGGATTAAACTTGTTATGAGATAGTCTGCTGTATAAAGATTCAGGAAAGACCGTTAGCGGATTCGTAACTAGTATTGTGAAAAACATAATTTCACACATGAAAAATTATCCCATTTTATCCATTTTTGCACCTTTTTCCATCTGGTATGAACGAACCTCTGCCGTGGTACAGTCATGCGACCTAACATGGGTCAAACCTCCAATGGACCAAGTACTCCGTACGCAGGACTGACCTGCAGTGGGTAAACAATTGAGTCACAGACATCCAATCCAGTCCAATTATTGACTGAAAACAGGTTGTTATTCCAAATAAGAAGAATAAGATATGACAATGACGGAGGAGAATTGTCTGAAGGTGCCGCGTTTTCCAAAAACAACGACAATTTTGTTATAATGTTTGTGTGACCAAAAGTCTTAAACAGCACTATTTTGCTTTACTTTTTATGAAACTATATAAACGATATCTTTAGCAACAACATTTGATTTTTAGATTGAATTTATTCTTCTGTCAATCTTTCAAAGTACAGTAGAGCGCTGTTTATCCGGGTACCTTTTATCCGGCTGTCCCATTATCCGTGCTGTTAAGAAATGACAGCACCATCTGTAGTCCGGCCATGCTCATAATAAATGTATGAGCTCTTAATACGTTTATACTCGCTGGTGGCTTATTATGGAATGAACAGGCTTATTATGGAGAGTACAAACAATACCGACTATGATTTTATAACTGAAAAAAACATATCTATTGATGAACAGCCAGAGATTCAGTTACAGCGATAAAATAGCCTTAAGAAAGCTAATATTTTCAGCATAATGCAAAATAGTCAAGTCCAAACCAAATGCACGGACTTTTTTTTTTTTGTAAGAAATACAACTCTTGATTGTTGTTTTTCTTTGATAGAATTGTTTTTGTTTTGATAGACTCTCCCAGCTCATTCAACTGTATATAATAAACTTATGTTTGTCAAGCAAACTGGGTGAACCTGATATCCGTGTTGTTCGTATATCCGGCCACCATCAAATCCCGGCACGGCCGGATAAACGGCACTCCATTGTATTTGTTTGGATGAATAAATAAAATTGTACAAACATATTTTTGTCCTCAGAAAACTACAATGTATTGTCTAAAAAAAATTTAAAAATGTTTGACATCGGATACATATCGCATTGTGTGTTAAGAGGCATGCGATATGACGAGGTTCACTGCATAACGGGTTTATAAACATACACTATAAGTATAAACAGAAACATATGTTAAATGCAATTTTTGCTAAAGACAGGAATTGTTTTTCCATTTGGATAGGGATTTTAATTATCTTTACTTTTATGTTTAGAATTTCGTAATAAATCTACCTTATCCATTTATTACGCTTTAATGGGTTTATGGGTCAGCCACATTTTACTCTATAATTTGATGAGCAAAGTTATACGCAAACACGTTTTATATTTATTTATTAACTGCATTCTAGCAGCATATATTATATTTAATGTATGTCTTTTCATCGTTGTAATATATCGCTCAGTTTACCATTACAAAATACAGTTTACCAAGCTATTAGAAGTCGATCAACACAAAGTGTATAATGATTATGATACTTGTGTTTCAAATAAAAATTGAGAACTCTCGATAAAAAAGGAAAAAGAGGCTTTTTTAAGACATGTGCCAATGAATTGAACAAAGAAAATTTATAGTGGTTCAGGCATGCCTCATGTACGAAATAAATGATCTGCAATCTTTGATTTAATGTTCAATGCCAACAAAAATGCAATGACTCATACATAGCAGTGTAACATGAAACAAAGTCAATCAAAGTTATACTGTAAAACATAGAATAATGCTGCTTAACAATTGCTGTCACCATCGAATGTCATGTAGGGCGTCAGTGTCATGCTTTGCGTAATTATGTCTGCAACGACTGATGAAAATACGTGATCGAGCAGGTGTAACGTTTGTCCCACATGCATATTTTAAGTTGTGTTTTTCGGGATGAATCATTATATGGTTGTAGCATGCAGAATATGTCATGCCATGTATTTTTTTCATCGTTCATACGGGAGGAAACTTGATTGATTTTCTAGTGTAAGTACTGAGCCATGTTAAACGAGGTTAATACAATAGTTAATAACTTTACACGTTCAACGCCGTGTCAAAAATCGCTAGAATTGCAGTATATGAATAACCAATACTTCAGCACCCATATTTTGGTGATACGGCCACACGGTAACGTGTGAAGTGTGTTCAAAATTATTTCGTAACACTTAAATCGTTTAAATCACACGGTGCAGGTTTTAAATAAAGATTGCAACGTAAAGAATAATCGTAAATATATTTTTCAGAAACTTTGATCGTATTGCTCTAAACAAATGTTTTTCCACTGCTATCTGACTCCATCGTTTTAATTCCTAATTCATCATAATGAACAACGTCCAAACTCACCGCCTATTGATGTTTTCTCTATAAAAATTTCATGCATTATAATCGCTAATGACTGCATGAGTGAGTGAAAATCACATAGCGAAAATTATGAGCCACAGATGAAAATACCATCACGAACCACTGCAGTCTACTACTAGGTAGGTTCACATGTTCTGTTGTGTCTGATTTTCACCTATAGAGCCAATGCGTAATGCATTTTTATTGTGCGCCACCAGATTGCAGATACGTTGATTTTGAACCCTTCTGTAATACGAACCCATGGCACAGACACAGAACAGGTCACATATTTATAATTGATGCTTACTTTTTTCCGTTTGGCTGTATTCATTCAATTTTGTAATCTCTTCCGCTTTCTCGGCGTTTCGTCCTTTACTGCTCAATGCCCACCAGTGCATTCAATTTTGAATAGTTTATTCGGACACTAACAGCGGAGTTAAAATCTGTAGAAGGACAGGTGTAAATGTAGGCAGATGCGCGTGGGGCTAGTGAAAAACTACACGAACCCGCTTTAGAATCACTGAACCGAACCCAAGTGTGTCCCACCTTTCTCTGCCCTTCGGTAGATTTATTTTACGAATCGTTCAATTTTATTCTTGTTGTTAACTATACTGAGTGGTACGTGAATTCTAAAATATGTTAGTTGAAATTTGTTTTATGTATCACATTAAACACCGTCAATAAGAAGTATAACATAAAATAACTAGATTGATTCTAACAAAGAATACAATGTCAGGTTCTACTATGCTGTTTTAGCAATTGTATGTTTGTGTAACTTAATCGTAATTATTTTTTATCGTTTCTGTTCATGTGCATGTCTCTTCAATCGCATTCCAGCAGCGCGAATCAAACATGCGAACATTTTTAACCAAGTCGGAACAACACAATAGAGCGCATTCATACGTCCGGAAGGGAGCAACAAAAAATACTATATATTACAAAAATGAAGTATACATGCAAAAACATCGCCACATCCATTTACCATGAATATTAGGTTGCAGCTTGCCAGCACAAACTTGTGATTAAACACTTTACTCAGTTTCATGATAATATCGAACGGATCGTCTTTTTTATCTTTAGCTATGCCATAAACACTCGTATTAATACACGCTACATTCAGTTGCTGTCACTTGTCGGTATTGAAAACGGTAGTGATATACTTTTCACTCAGTGTGATCATCACTCTACGAAAGCTGACAAAGAACTGCCGACATCGTAGTGGACGCAAACTGGACAACCACATTGATCACCGCGTTTGCGTCCGGTGAGCTGCGTGAGCATGAAGCGTTACATATTTGTGGTACCGGCCGACACAGCGCGCAAGAACAACGCATAGCGGTGATTCGGACCAGCGCGTGAATGTTTTGGCCTAGCCCGGCTAAATTCACTTAGGGTAACAGAGTAAACAACAAAAAGTGTTATAATGCGATCAACATTTGCCTGCAGGAACGTGATTTACCACTCTGCTTTTACAGCAATACAACAGCACGTGCAGAGACGTGGGCGCTGTTAATATCAAACGTTGTGATACACGTTCATTAAACTGAGGAGTTTTGGATCACCACAAAAGAAAGTTTGTTGAATGAAAAAATGTTAATACAAGTTTGTAAAAATTCTCATCACGACGTGAGTACTTTTTAAGATGGATAATGGAAAACGTTAAGAGCTTTGCGGTGTAAATTAATTCTATGATATCTGACCAGCTTTCTTAATTGTAATAAGAACTGCCTAACCGTTTCACTATCTAATTATTTTTTTGTATTCTTTGTTATTGTATTCGTTTGTTCTTACGCATACATGTTTTGCTTTAACTAGACAATAAACCTTAACTAAATTATTTGCAAGTTTGATTTTAAAAAACGGGGATGTTTGATGATGTTTTTTTGTTTGTTTACTTTTTTATGACGGCCAGGCCGTATTAACCCCTTACGGAGGAGTCTGATAACGGCTTCGCGTCTTGATCTTCGTCTGCCAATCCGTTATTCCGACCTGGTTGGCGAACGCCTCCCTACCATCTTGCCTCCTCAGCTTGGGCCTACCACGCCCCTTCTGTGCTTGTGAACGGTCTAAAAGGCCTTTACGGGGTTTGTCATCCGGATCCTTGCGTATACCATGGCCAGCATATATGACATGCTGCACCATAGTGGGATTGTCGTACAGCTATTCGTTATAGCAGCTCCTCCGTTGCCCTTTTACGCATACAGGGCCAAAAGTCCATCTGACATGCTAGCCAGCATCCTTGCGCGCAGCTAAGCGCAACCATGATGTTCTTGGTGCTGACTTTTAACCACAGATAAGTGAAATCTGAAGCGAATACAAATCTGCGTTCACCTATCCGTACGTCTGCGCAACGTAAATCGGAATTGTCTTCGGGCCGCTGGTGGAGCCCGTATCTAGTTCACTCTTTGCCTCGTTTATCTGAAACCCGAGGATTTCTGCCGCTGCCTTTAGTACGCTTCAGCTACATAAAAGCGGGAGTACACACGATGCGAAAATGGGTGAAGAACTTGTGGAACAGTTGCATCTATCATTTCTATAACATTTTACCGAGCGGCAAAGAAGTACGATGTTTCACAAAGCAAGTCTTGAAAGGCCCTCTCTGGCGCCAGGTTGAACAGGAGACAGACAGGCCCGTCCTCATGGCGCTTTTTTTTTGTAACGGCGAGGGAATCTTCCAAAGTCCCCATCTGAAGCGGCTGATTGCGGCGACACGCAGTCGTCCCAGTTAAGTTATGTGGTATTCATCGAGACACTTACCCCGTGAAGCAGAAGGAGCAGCCGATGTGACTTGTTAGTAAACCACTATTCGACCTGATCTGAACCATGCCGGTGAGCGGTGAGGCGCAGTACTTCATGCAGGGGCGTGCGTTTCATGGCACAGATTATAATTCTACAGAACGTGATGATTTTGTTGTACTTATAGCCTTTTGAACCTCATATTGTGAGTCTCATAATCTATTGTGAGAACATTACATAAATTTGAATGGTTTGAATAAGTAATCAATCGGATTCGATGAAGTTGCCAACGAATATACCAAAGAGGTAGAGCATTAACCTTTGGCCACTTAGTAAAATTATTGAGCAGCAATATGTCCCTCATCTAATTTAAAATCGACCATGACTTTTATGTGCAGGACTGACCTGAATTATCCGATTTTGAGTAAACCAATTGTAAAGAATAAAATCTCTGTCAAATACATGCATGGGATGTTTCGGAAGCTTTTAAAATGGATGGAAATAATATTATATTTTGTCGGCCTTAAAGTTTTACAAAAATAGCTTTCTTTCTTCTTATTTGGCACACCAACCATTGCTGGTGGTACGTGGCCTGCCAAGCGACTATAAATGCTTGGCTTTCGGTGGCTCAGTATATATGGATAGTCAGTCTTGGGTATGTGAAGGTTGGCCGAATGGGATGCCAAGGACGTCTGGCCTTATGAGAGGCCTACGCCGTTACCATTCGACCATCGAGTTGCCTCGGTGGTTTTAACTATTTGATTAATTATTTAACAGAGTTCGTTAGGAAAATTAACGTATTTTGCTATTTGTAATGATTCTAAAATTTCTGCCTTTGACAATACGTGTGTTTGATCACAACAATTTCACTTAAAACAGTTTAACTTATAAATCCGTCTGCTCACGGATGAGCACGTCGTTGAGACATGGCCAGGTTGCCAACCGTTCTACAGGATGCTCGGTCCAGGGCTGCTTCCAACAGATCCTTTTCCACCTGATCCAGCCACCAAGGTAGAAGCACCTGCTTGATCGGGCATGAGTCCGACATCCTCCACACATGCTCCAGCCATCTGATATTGCCTGCCTTCGCCACCGTCAGTATGTCCGGTTC
>KB702049.1:5078-24867 GCA_000349165.1 Anopheles christyi | reverse complement strand
TCATACGGGTATCCTCTTCGAACACCTGCAGTCCATCTGCATTGCCAGTACCATCCACAGCCGGCGTCCTTGAAGGCGTTGCCCCAACGGATGGGGTGGTTTCCGCGCTTGAGGGTGGTGTGCTGGATTTGATCTCATTTTTCGGCGTTTTCAGTGCACGCATATGCAGCTTCGGTCGGTTGAGATCCTGAAAAAAAAAAACAAAAAAAGTTTAAGTTATAGTGTAAATAAATAAAAAACTTGTAAATACAACTCAAACCTCGTAGTAGTAGAATACACCCTTCTGGTTCACACACCCAAATATGAACAGCCACCGAACGATAGAGACACACAGTTTCCATGTGTTGGTATTTACTTCCCACCAACCTATTATCTCACTCTTTCCATTACAGTGTGTTCGTTTGTGGCAAACCTGCCCGTCAAGCAACCGGACATAGGCAACATTGCGTTAAAATCACAATTGCACTTTTCTTTCCCCGTGTCTGCCATACTTCTGCCATCACCTCCTCTAACACCACCCACATGGGACCGTGCAACAAAACTCGTTTCTTGACATACTAACGCGCTCATGCCAAGAGTGAGCACACACTCACACATACAAGCAAAACATATTACTCTGTAACTTTTTTTTCGCATGTGTGTAGGAAATCTATAATGAATTTAACTATGTTGCATTCGTCGGCCCAACCATGTGTATGGCATTAGGCGCCGTAGACTAACGACTGAATAATGCTCAATGGACAGGTGTGTACGGGCGGAGACATTCGGCCTGTAGCTTTCATCAATTTCCTACGCATAACTTTAAAAGTTTTCCACCATCGCTGACAGTATATGATTTGTTTTCGGATTTTTTAAAATTATAATTTGTTAAGAATGTGCTTGTAACTTAAGAATGTACTGTCACGACCAACCAGGACACACATACTTTTTTTTACCAAGCATTCGTGAGTGTTGTCACACACAAACACACACATACACTTGGTGTGTGTTGTCTATCTGTTCCCCGCTCTACCGCCGTGTTTATTTTTTATGAGTCTCGGTCGGTGATTGTGGCGCAAATGGAAATTGCCCTTCTTTACACACAGAGTGATGTAATTTGATCGATTCCCACACTGTGCACAACTGCCCAACAACGTCTTCGCCTTTGACGTGCACATACATCTATACAACAACACTTCATAGTTTGTCAAAGCAAACCCATAAAGTGTAATGAGTAAAATAATCTTTCGATAAATGGCAACCAATACAATCGGCAAAGCTAGAACAAAATTTCAATCATGTCATTCGGTCGATAGTAATCAATAAAACAGAGACATGCAAACATCTTACTGTCGCCTTATATGATGACACTGTAAATAAATTAGTTATGCTTTTTTTTTTTTATTGGTGTGATTTGCTTCAGGTGCATTTCACATCACATACATGCACACTGGGGGGGCTGGGGTACGATTTAGACAAGCCTCTCTTAATGTCTATTTCAATCTGGAACGCTTCTTCAGCATTATGCGCACACCAATAAGCCCTCCTCTCGCTCTCTCTCATCTCGCGCTAGGTTAATGCACCCCGACATAACCAACACCAATGCAGCAGGAAAATGAGCCCCCCAGCAAGTTGGTTTTCCTTTTCCATCATTTTCCCTGCGTGTGATGCTATTTCTGGCCAGCAAACCCCTCTCACAGACGGGCCTGTATTGCGTCCTTTTTAATTTCATAATCTCGTTCTAAACACGCTATACTTGTGATGTGGCAGACATGTTGCTTTTTTTAAACTCGTGTTCACTTTCAAGTCTTTCAACTTCAACCATAATCGATACAAAAGCAAATTAAAACGAAGCTCAATTATTATCACAGCTATTCTATGCTATGCTACAGGTCAATGGAATGTTCGTTTGCCTGCCTGATTCATCGGCAGTACGGTTTCCCCCCGGGCGGAAAGCCGAGCATTTTCCGATCCCATCATCGCGACTATAGGACAAACGACGGGCAATCGGACGCAATCCACCGATCGAGATGTGTCGACGACCGTACAACGAACCGTCGACCCCCGGTTGATGTCTGTTCTCGGTTTCGGAGAACCTACCACCCCAACGATATGACAAGCGCACGATGCGGTTTCGTGTTCGTCTAGCTTTCGTGTGTTACTACCAGGCAAACATAAATTCCCGAAGGAAGCTAAATCTACCATCATCCAACACGCGCGCTAGCGCTTGCTTTCAATGCCGATATGTTGTATGGGGAATGAGGCATCAGAAGAATACTCATATAGGTTAAAATGGTTCAGAATGGTTCGTTTCACACAAAAAAAAACTTACCAAACCTCCCGCCATTGGTGTCATGAAGATGGCGTTTTTGTTGTCAACAGGAACAGTTGCACCAGAAGCTAACTCGCCGGCAGCAACACCACCTCCAGCCGGCAGCATCGGCGAATCCAATTCGAGACCCTTTCGTCCTCGGCCTGATTTAGCGCCTCCACGTACACCTTTCCGTCTACTAGCCGTACCGCTGGTTCCGCGAGCCCCTCGCCCACGGCCTCTTGGTTTCGGCGTTACATCTACAGCGCCCGCGGAGAGTGGCATTTGTTGAAGCAGTTGCTCTTGTTGTTGCTGTAACGCATCGAGTAGCTGGTTCGTTGCAGCCTCCTGTGCCGCTGTTAGATCCGCAAAAGAACCAACAATATCGGTCGACGGCGTTGTGTTTGTCGCGGCCAACAATGCCGCCATCGCCGCCTTTGCCGCACCACGACCTCCTCCCCTAGGTGTGCGAGGTCCTCGCGAGCCGGGGCCGCGTCTCCCACCGCGTGAACGAGCACTAGCACCA
This sequence comes from Anopheles christyi, assembly GCA_000349165.1. Classification (NCBI taxonomy): domain Eukaryota; kingdom Metazoa; phylum Arthropoda; class Insecta; order Diptera; family Culicidae; genus Anopheles; species Anopheles christyi. The sequence goes on along the minus strand of KB702049.1, from coordinate 22,051 downwards.
CCGCGTGGCGTTTGGAGGTGATTGAACAACAGCTGAAAACCTTGCGTCGGATCGGTCCCCGCAGAAGGGACCATATTGTTCGGAGTGCCTATTTTGGAGAAGAAGAAAACAAATAGTACACGAATACAAATATGTAAGCAAAGAAGTTTCAACACTCTAGGAATAAGCACTACAACATACCGATAAATAAAGGATCTGCATTTCTATCGCCTGGTGTTGCTCCACCTTCAGCTATGGGTGTTCCGCCAAACACGGTGCCTGCGCCGTCCATCAGATTTAGCTTACCTCGACCTCTGCCTCGTCCACGGCCTCTCGTTCTGTGAAGAGATGAGCAAAATAAATAAAAGGACTTAGAAACACAAATTGCAGTCCGAAACAGTATTACTATAGCCACATTCATTTCCTCAAGCCATGGAAAATGTATCCGGTGTGTATTTATTCTCGCTCTATACGTCGTTCTACAAAAAAAAAACAACCCTACGGAGGTACAGCACAGCATATCACAACATGCCTCACCATTTTCTATCCCAGCATCCACACTTCCCTCTCTTTCTGCATTCTCTCGTTCACGGTTATCCCACTTTCCATTCCCACTAACCAAAACGTACGCCGCCACAGGTGGAGTAGGCATTGGATAAAGGCAACACAAGCGAAGGGCACGAAGGGTGAAAGTCGAGAAGCGAACCGAATGCATGTAAACCGATGAATTCGAGGCATCGCTTCAAAAGTAAAGAACCCACAGCAACAAAATGACCGTACGGTTGGAAACCCACACAACCAACAGGCAACGGGCGGGCGAGGCCGGCCACCGCCGTGTTTATGCCAAGGACATCTACCCGATGGGAGCACGCTCAAGCGTCTCGTCAGCTGATGCGTCGGAAATGACCGGGGCGCGCGCGTGCTTACGCTCTCGCTCTCGTTCCGTTTACTCTCTTCCTTTTTTTTGTGTGCGTCCGTTGCATAGAAAAACCCGTTGACAGAGTTCACCGGCAGCAGGCAGGCATGTTTTGCCGAATGCTGGTCAGAAGTATAGCCGCGACGCTATTCGTAGTACTTACACGCACACACCATCTCTCTGGCAAATACTTCTATCGACCCCCGCACGTTGGGTGCCGGAATTTTCATTCACAATAAAACAAGCGCCAGAATTTGTTGTGCTATTGAATTCAGGATTTCTGGGCTCTATAGATTCACGGTGTATTTTACAAGTACTGGCAAGTTTGGTTTGAGGCAATCAATGAAACGTTGCATATTACCAGAATAAAGACGTGGAATAGCGATTCAAAATGTTTATAATTAATTATACACTTTTCTTTACTCTTCTTGGCCGCTCACCGGCCGAGCATGTCGTGTCAATGCATAAGTTGGTCCTGATGAGAGTTTATACGGTTGAATCGTCGTTTTATGCTGGTTACAAACGAGGTTCATTTCCTTACACTTATGACCATTGATTGACGGTCCATTTTGATTTCCAACAACGAACTAGAAATAAATAATAGGCCATGTCTAGTTATGCCAAGAAGAAGAAGAATGCGGAATTTGATTGCAACATGCAGAACAATTTAACTTGTCTTTCCATAGATTTGCATGGTGTACAAATTGCACTACATTTTCACCACTGGATTGAAGTACACGATGCCAAAATACCTTTGCGCTTAATCGCAAAAACGTTCTGAACCGGAAGTCGAATGGATTTCAGCTGATATCGCATTTGTCCCCCCCTGCCCGGTAGGAGAGGCGCCCATTGGTGCAGAACACAAAACACGAGAGAACACCAAAAACCAATAGCCCTGACACGGCGAGAGGAGAACACCCCAAGCGAGAGGAAAGAAAGAGAGCGAGAGCGAGCGAGAGGTTGCGAAGTATAGCACACTTCTCAATCGCATGCATGTGATACTGTGTGCAGGGACGACGCACACCGGCTGGCCGACTAGCCTAGCGGCGGCTGCTGTTGCTGCTGCTGGTGGCTGCCTAAACTCTGACGCGGCAAGGTGAAAATTTGTTATGAAAGGAAGCATCAAAACGGAATCGGAAAAAAACATCAACCCCCGGAGGAGATTCAAAATAGGCGGGCGCGCGCGCGCATCGCCCCAGCAGCAGCAGCAGCAGCATTCGATGACTAGACACGCATGCTGCTGCCTGTAGAGACGGGCGTCGGGCATGTGAAAGGGGAATGGGAGTTAGGAAAGAACCGGTAGAGATCGACCGTTACCGGGGAGGTCAAGGAAGCGTGTAATATGTGAGTGTGTACGGGGGAAGGGGTGCGGGTAGATACGTTTTTGTTTGGTAGTGTCTGGGGGCACGCTGATAGAAATACGCGACATTGTTTGCCGGCAGTAAGTGTCAGATTAGTTAGGTGGAAACTGGATGGAGGTGTACGCATTGCGTTAGGTGTATTGGTTAAGTTAAAGCCCGACAGCATTCACGATTTAGCAGACTGACCCATTTTTAGACCAATATGTAACTATCGAGCGAAATCAGGCACTGAAAAAGCTTTTACTATCCTCTATGTTCAGTAAATATTTTATACAACTCTTTCAATACTTCCGAAAAAGGATTGCATTTTTCGATATTGTTCATTTGTTTTAGCCAAACTTTGAAATCATTGCGTAGACTTACCTTGGTGTCCGTGCTGGCGTTCTGGGCAATGGCATTATTCCTTCCAGCAGCTGCTGTGCTTCAAGCAATGCTCGATCGTCTGATCGCATCAATGCGGATTCATCAGCGCTTCCTATCATTGCCATCGCTAGCAGCATATTGTCGCTGGCCGCCTCTAGTCCTTTGCCACCGTCCAGTGAATTGCTGTTTCCTCCGCCATTCGTTTCCATAGCGAGATCGACAGATTGTTTTTTGGGCCGTCCGCGAGGCCTCTTCGAAGGAGTTGCCCCACACTCACCGTCCGTTCGCGCCTCGTCCACACCGGAGTCCCGATCCTGGTGTTTGTTGCCGAGTGCCTCCTTCAGCAGCTGCCCAGCGGCACGGCGTGTACTCATGCGCACGCCTGCAACCGGCGTCCGGCCGCTCGTAGCCGGTGTCGATGAAACCGGTGCCACGGAACTGCTAACCGAGCTGGTTACACTACCGATCGAACTATTGCTGGCGGTGCCATTCTTCTCGACCTCGCTGCCGACACCACCGCCACTAGCCATCGGTACACTGTAGAAGCTGCTGCCGCTCAGCGATGACCCAGACGGTGCCGATGGTTTCGTTCCGCCGCGTAACAGACTTTCAAGCGTTAAACTTTCGCGCATAGACGAGGAGGATGTCGGAACGTTCGCATTCAACGCGGCCGGCTCATCTACTATCATGCAATCAGAGCTAGAACCCTCTTCGCGATCATCTTGTGCCAGCAATCCTAGCAACTGGGATACGGCTGCATTGGCATCTAGTTGCTGTTGTCTTGCTGCTGCAGCAGCTGCACCGGCAGAACCCGCACCACGACCGACGCCTCTTCGCGACTGCCTTGCACCACGTGGTGTTCCTCGAGTGCGTCTCGATTTACCGTGAGCGGGTGCAGGACCGCTATCGGGAAACGAAGACGGATGCATTCGATCTGCTGATTCCCTATCATTAATGGCCAGTGGATCAGCCCGTGCAGTAGCGAGCGTTTCCCTAACGTTCACCTCTTTCGTTGCTTCGTTCTCTGACTTACTGTCATCGTCTATCACAATCACATCGCTCACGCTACTCTTAGACAATGTTGCACCGGGTGCAACCGGTCGCCTACCCGGTTCCGCGTTGGTTGCTGTATGCAGCTGCTGTTGGTATGGGTGCTTGGATTGAAGCATCGATTGCCGCAACAGATCCTTCTGCTGTTCTAATACGGCCGGCATCTGCTGCGATAGCTTCAGTTGCTTGTGATCGAGCCTGCTCTTTTTCACTTCGGGCGAACCCGGTTCGCCCTGATCTCCACCACCACCGGAAGACGGCGAAGCAGGATCTGAGCCGGCGGATGACGATGTTGCCGATGCTGAAATGGAGGTCGATGATGCACTTGATCCTGAAGATGAAGCGAATGAGCCAGATGAGGAGAGCGTTGAGGTGCCTCCCATCGCACACATGGCCGGTCGTTTCAGCTCATTGGCAAGTATAGAATTACTGCCCGAAGGAGGTACGCACAGTGCCGGTCCTCCATCCTGCCCTATACCCTCCAAATGTTCGCCACTTGTCGTCGTTGTCGAAGAGGATCCCTTGTTAATTTTTAGAATAATTCTGGGCGAATCCAGTCCATCGGATAAACTGCCGCTTATAGAGCCGAGCAAACACGCACTATTCGTTGGCGAGTGGCCGGTATTGTTTGCCAGCGACGAATGCCGCTCTGAAGGACTTCCCGTAGCTTCATCTTGCGGTTTCGGGATCGGTTTCAGTGTCACCTTGGGCGTGGACAATATCTCAGTTTCTTGGCTTCGCGGATTGGCTAGTGTTTTAATCGTTACCTTCGGTATAACAATCGGTTTGTGGGAATCCTCACACAACGGGGGAGTCGAATCGCCATCGTCTGACGTCATCAGTGCGTGGTCCTTCATGTGTGCTTCGCCCGGTATCAGCTCTGCGCTCGATGTAGATGGAGGCAGAATCGGTTTAATGTTAAGTCTAGTGACAACCGTTGCACCAGCAGCCGCAGAGGATGCAATGGAACCCCCGGCCAGAGCTACGCTGGTAGAATGTCCTGCAGGACTGTTTTCGTGCTGCTGGTGTGGAGCTGATGAAGGTACTTTGATTGTCATTCTTAGCGCCGTCGGCGGTGAGGTTGTTACCGCGACGGACGTCGGTGCTGACGAACACGATGAAATAGGCGATGATTCGAGAGAATTAATACTGGTCTCGCTGGAACTGCCGCTGTCCTCTCCGGATTGCTTTGCAGGTGGCAGGATCGGTTTAATCGTCAGCTTCGGTACAGTGGGTGATACTGTCAAACATTCAGCTCCGAAGGTTGTCGCGGAGCTGCTACCTTCCGACGAACAGTTTTGGACGGTCACAGCATCCTTTGGTGCCATTGGCTTGATAGTTAGCTTTGGGATCGAGCTAGAGCTTATGTTGGAGTGTTGATCACTCGGGGAAGCCGGTTGCTGTGACTGATGTTGCTGCATAAATTGAGAAACACTCGAGGCGTGGTGCTGCACCTGCTCACCGGAACTGGTACTGGTAGCTGCTGAAGGTAGCAGTTTAGGCGAGAAGCTATTGCTCGTTGACGACACCATCGAAACATCGCTAGTTTCCGCTACCGTTCCAAGGCCGGTTGTCTTGATCGTTAGCTTTGGCAGCTTCGGTGGCTCCGGGAGAGGTTTGATGGTAACTTTTACGCCCTCCAAGCTTGTCAACACCGGAGAAGAGCCGGTAGCAGGGTTGCTACAGTTTCCACTAGACGAGTGTGAGCTGTTTACCGCCATAGTTGTACCATCCTGTTGGTTCGTTTTAATGTGCAGCTTCGGAATTGGACCACCTGAGACACCACTTCCTGTATCAACACCATCAGAAACTTCTTTCACGCGCAAACTATTGTGATGATGATGATGATGATGGTGATGCGAATGATGGTTGTCCATTTTAATAGTTAATTTAGGAACTAGCGGTGTTGGCGACCCGGTCCCGCTGCATTCTCCTCGACTACTGGCCAGTCCTCCATCTGCCAGCACGACAGATGCTAATCCATCGCTTGGGTAAATCTGTGTATCCAGCTGACTCTGCGCAAAGTGATGCTGCTGCTGCTGTTGGTGGTGATGGTTGTGGTTATTCACGCCACGTATCGTTAGCTTAGGCACAATGTGTGGTTCCATCGCTCCTTCCCGGCCATGACTCGCATCCAGCGAGGAAGCGGAACCCTTGATGAGTAACTTAGGAATAATATGCATTTGCTCCACTGTCGCAGTCGAACCAGTCCCCGCCACTGCCGAACCTGCCGCTGTCGACGAACTTTCGGTAGATGTCGTTTCGTCGGCCGGATTAATGATCGGTTTAATGGTAAGCTTTGGAATGCTGCTATACGAAGGTAAAACCGTACTGTAACCGATACAATTGTTACTATAATGCTCGGCAGAGGATGACGATGAAGCTGACGACGATGTTCCTGCCGCTACCCCACTGATCAGCGAGTTTTCCACGACCGACGGTGGCTTCGGTGGCTTAATAGTGATCTTCGGTGAACTGGGTACGTCACGAATCGTAGGTGACAGTTGCTGAAAGTGATCCGGCGCAGAGCTGGCACCGGACGTAAGCTTTATGACGGTACGAATCGGTTCCCGATCGCGTGCCAGATTAATTTTTAACGGTTCAACCTTACGTTCGGTGGACGGTACGACCACACAATCGCTGTCGTCCTCACCCGACTCGACCTCACCGAGTGGTGCTGCCGGAGGAGCTGCCCGATGGTGAGATTCCTGAGGATCGCGCATGCTGCTGCTCGTGTTATGGCCAACCACTTCTTCTGCGTTATGTGCGCTCGGCGCTGTGTTCAGTAGTGACCCGTTCGGTACGAGCACACCGTTACCTTCCGTTAAAGTGCGCGCTTCGGATTGTTGGACATGCTGTGCGCTTGTCACGTTCGATCCTGCAGCATTGAGTACGGCCTCTGGGAGGGCAGACTCTGGTAGCCAGCCTGATGGTTTCTGATCCGCGTTTACTCTGTGTGTACTAATAATCACGTGGTGCTGTTGAAAAGAACCATCCATTACAATTGCATTAGCATCATGGTTAAGAATTCCTTCGCCGTATGATCGCACTACCGTTGCCCATTCGTCGTGCGGCTGCTGAAGTTGGTTGTCTAGGAAATGCACTGGCTGCTTTGTGGTGCTGCTAGTAGTTGTCGCAAGTTGTGCACTGTCCCTTATAATTGTGGCTACTTGTTGCTTCTGCTCATCCAATAATTCTCGCTGAATTCTTTGTCCATTAAATTCTGTCAAATCGCTTTCGCCAATGTTCATCTTCCGAACAGACGATTGTTAAATGCTGTCGTGAGTTTTCGCTCGTGCCGAACTGCTGCCGTCCTTAGTAGACCTGAGTTCCCAAAGTGGAGCTGCACTGGATTAACACTAAAAAAGATGAAATGTGCTTGACGATGTACCGTTTCCATTGCTTCCCGTTGCAGATTGCCACAAAAAGCGACCGCAATAACCGCACTCTGTGTCTACAGACAGTTGAATGTCCTTGCGATGGATTGCTGCATATCGCCACACACATCAACAAATTAATCACATTCGCACATACACACACATACGCGTAACGCAATTCACTCAATGCTAGCTGTCGATTCGAGGGGTAGGACCTTTTGCTTTTCTTTTCTAGGCACTTTCGACGTGATTGTAGAATATAAACAAGAACCTTTTATCCTTTCGGTACACAACTCACATAGAAAAGCATCACTCGCGTCTTCCCTTTCCGAAGAGTTTGCACACGTTTTATGTCTGCCTTTTTTCACACCGCACACACAACATACATCGCAATCTTACTCTACTATATGCCGAGGGATCATCCGGTCCTTTTTTAAACTATTTTCGGATAAAATTGCACATAGAAGGTTTCTACTTCCGCCGGAGAGAAGCGCCAAGCATCAATCCGGCACAGCTTTACACCACCTGCATGTGTGTATGTGCATATAGAGAGGTCATCACTGTGAAAGGGAAGAAAAGGGAAATTATTAGACTTTCTTGTGAGCCATCGCAATACGGTTTCACCACCCAGTATGTCCTGCATTCCATTAACTTTAAACGCGTTTTCCGTCTTGTATCACCATTATCTGCACATTGGCTGATTCATTTTCTTCGAACAACCAAAGGAACGAATGGTTATGGAAGAAAGAAAAAACATACCGTTCCACCTGAAGCAGTACAACGCGCTTTACGAGAGACACACACGCACGCACACACGCATATGTATACACACATGCACACCACACTCGGGCACAATTGATCAGCAAATAACGCACTCTCCTATTATATTGATTAATGTTTCGCTGTCACTTTTCCCCGTTTTCCTTTACGCTAAAGCTTGCCGTCGCTTGAGTACGTCCTCCAGGTTGGATTCAGTGCGTTACCACACCAAGGCAGGTTGCTGCTGCTGGGTTAACGTCGTTGAACATGGATCGGACGAGTACCGCAACCCCACAGCTGCTGTGCTTGTTGGCTGGGGTAAGCTGCTGTTTGCTTGCGTATGTCGACGACCATTTTCTTTCTGCAGTTCAACCCTCGAACACACCAACAAAAAATCAACCAACACTCTGTCAGCGCGTAGCGACATGAGGGTTTGCTTCTACGTGGTTGAATACTTCACTTCTCGACTCGCTCAAACGCAACCAAACACACATTGGCCAATTGGCATGGTGGGAGAAAAGTGACCCGTATTCTTCCCCCATATTTTCAAGGATCATCGTCACCAATATAAAAATACATTTTTGCGTGCAATAAAATAACGCACTACTTAAAGAATCACTTAAACGGATGAAACGAAAACACACGCATGACTATACCGTACGTAGCCGAACCCAACTCTACTTCTTCCCAGTGCTGTTTTAATTTGCCAACACACAAAGCCACTCTTACAGCACGTATACACACACACCCAATAGTAGTAAGGGCTCCTGCACTTAAGAGAAATTGTCACAGGATGTATCAAATATTGCACAAAGCATATCTCAAAAAGAAAGGACAACATGCAGCACCACACACGTAGCTATGAATGAATTTCAAAGAGATGCCCTCAATAACTTCCGAAAGCACGCACACAAACGCGCGCGCTAGCTATAGGGGAGGCGCGCTACTTACGCACGGACACAACCAAACACACAACATATCAGTTGGTTCGTTCGTCGGCTTTGTTGCTATTGTTTCACTAACGAATCATAGTTGGACATACCCACTCAAAACGGATACGAACAAGTCGCGGTAATTACCTAAAACATGCGATGCGATGTTCCTTGTTATTTTATTTAGCACTCCACCAACTCGACTGTTGGCGCGTTCGGTTCTAACGCAACACTTCTTCTTTTTTTCTCTGTTTGGTTTGTCAGTACTACATATTCGTGGGAATATATTGAAACTAAGACTTACTACACTGTTCTGAAACTCGAAATGAATAAAACATTTAGCGCCTTCCTCATCAAGAATCAGCGTTCTTTATTCCTTTTGTTTCGTGAATGTTGTGCTTGCCTTGATGAGCCTACCGCGCTTGGACAATAATTCTATTTGACGTTTTCCTGTTATGGGTTTAGTATGCTTAGTTATGGAGCTACATATGTTTTACTTCATAGAACTACACTTAACTCCATCGAAAATCGTAGATTCAATCCAAACTATTCCACACAAACGATGACAATAATTAATATCGGACACAACATAATTTTCTTTCGTTAAATTTCCTTTTTAAAACTGTTTTGTATGTTTGGCAAACTGTAAATTAGATCGGTTTGAGAGATCTAAAAGCCCCGGTGAAAGATCTGTCCCAACTAATCAAACCTTCCGAGTTGACAGATTCCTCTACAAAAAAGCAACACATAAAGAAAACATTGGCGGCCGGTTTCGAGATTGATCTTTTAGGCCATTTATTTGTATTGAAAATTTTCAATTAAACCAGCAACGACCCATCATGACTACCTTGAGGCCCTTCACGTGCAACGATATGTTTCGATTCAACAAAGTGTAAGTGTGAAGATTGGCTTCAAATTCACGGTTTCGCTCTAGGTGTGAATGTTCCTGGGATTCACGACAAGAATGTTCCTTTTTCACCACAGGAACCTGGACCCACTGACTGAAACCTACTGTCTTTCATTCTACATGCAGTACCTAGCACATTGGCCAGAATACTTCCAGGTTGCCGAATCGCCGACCGGCGAAATCATGGGCTACAGTAACGTGTGACTTTCAAAACATTTCACGGATGTGTGTATGTGTTCTAATAAAGCAATATTCCCAATTTTTCCGTAGTTATGGGCAAAGCGGAAGGCCAGGGTGAAAGTTGGCACGGTCATGTAACGGCTCTTACCGTTTCACCCGACTACCGGCGACTCGGGTTAGCAGCAACGCTAATGAGCTTTCTGGAGGATGTGAGTGAAAAGTAAGTTCAAAGCCAATCAACTCGCACTCACCCTGCACGAGAGAAGGTTTTGTTTAAATGCATTTAATGTTTTCTCTTTGCAGGAAACAATGTTATTTTGTAGATTTATTTGTACGCGTTAGCAATAAAATTGCAATCGATATGTACACCAAGCTAGGATACATCGTGTATCGGACGGTACTCGAGTATTACGTCGGAGATCCGGATGAGGATGCCTACGACATGCGGAAGGCTTGTTCGAGAGACGTTCTCAAAAAGTCTGTCATACCGCTAGAACACCCTGTACGACCTGAAGAGGTGGATTGATAGTGACCGAAACCGGCCGGCGTTTGAGCGAATGTGCAAATAAACGTGAAATAAAGGGAAGCAATTTATTGTTTTTGCTCCAGTGCATTACAATGAAAAGTCAGTTTGCAGTTCATTCGTCTGCTGAATCATTCGTTTGGATGGCTGGCTCACCTTCGTCATTGTTACAGACTTCATTTACTGGTTGCTTTTCCTGCTGTTGCTCTTCGGAACTTTGCGTTTCTACAGTCCGGTTAGTTTCCATCGGCGTTGCAGCCGGTGGGTCAGTATCCTGCTTCCGCTTCCAGTTCTTAGCCGCCGCTAGCAGCTTCAGATTCGGCCGTGCCATTTCGTCCTCGGGGAAGATAAAATCGAACACCTCCTCCCAGCCCTCCTCCACGCCCGTCTCGGAAACGATCTTCTGTCGCTTCTTCACCTTGCGTGGCATCCTTTCTAGCACCTTCTTGAGGCTTGCTTCATCGCCGTGATCGCGCTCAAAGTCACGCCACGCCTCCAGCACCAACACGCGCGATTCCTTTTCCGCCAAACCCTTCAAACACTCGTTGGCCCGTTCGTAGATGCGTCTTGCCAGCGGGACGTTTAGTCCTTCCTCCTCATTTTCTGCGCTTATTTCAAACTTTGCATACGAAATCCACACTTTCACGTGCACTGTACGCTCGAGCAGACGTTCGTAAAGCTGACGCGCGAATTGGAACTCACCCTGCTGTACCTCGAAATCGATGTAGCTTTTCCACAGCAGCTCGGGCATGTCGAGTCGGGGCTGCTGAATCGCTAGCTCGTAGATGGCTCGTGCCCGATCCATATCACCCAGCAGCGACTCAAGCTCGGCAAACTTCATCCACGTGGTACAGTTTTCCGGACCAAACTCCAGAAACTTTTCGTACAGAATGCGGCACCGGTCGAACTCGCGCAGCTGTATCTCGAGATCGATGTACCCCCGGAACAGCTTGTCTCTCGGGCAACGTCCAATCGCCATACCGAGCGTTTTGCGAGCGGTTTGCAAATTTTTGCAGCGAATTTCGAACTGAGCGTACAGCAGCCAGATTTTGCTAAAGGTGAACAGCTTGTGCGGAATCAGCTCGAGACAGGTGCAGTAGATTTGTCTCGTGCGCTCGAGATCCTCCGTTTCTAGCTCCTCGTACAGTGCGTAATTGATCCACAGGTAGATATACCTACGCCACAGATTCTTATCCTTTGCCGGTGGAACGTTCGCAATCGCACGTTCGTAAGTTTCGCGTATCAGTTCAGCATCGTTTTCGTTCTCCACCAGGCGCAGATAGTCGAACCAGGCGTCGTAGTTGGTTGGATTATCGTTCACCTCTTGCTCGTACTGGAACTTGCGCTTCGACACGATCACATCCTCAATGCCCGACCGATCGCCGTACTTTTTCTCGTGTATCGTGTACGCTTTGTACAGCTCCGTTGTGCGATCCTTCGGCAGATGGTCCAGAGCGTACTTGTAGATGACCCGAACGCGATCGTGCTCTTTCTGACCCTCCTCGAATCGGGCGAACGCAATGAACAACCGTTCGTCGGCATGATCATCACCGAAAAACTCGATCGCCCGCTCGTACACTGTCCGCGAACCGTTGATAAACCCGTGCGCTTCCTCGAATCGGGCGTACTTGATCCAGTTCTTCACCTCTGGATGGACCATTACGAACCGCTCGTAGATCGTACGCGCCCGGTCGATCTCTTTGTAGCGCAGCTCGAAGTTGATGTACGTCTGCCACGCTTGCTCTTCCGGTTGCCATTCCATCCAGCGCTCGAACACCTGCCGGGCGCCGGCCACATTCTCCAGCATTTCCTCCATGTAGGTGTACTTGTACCAGAACTGATTGACACGCGGAAGTATGGTGACCGCCCGGTCCCACAGATTGCGAGCATGATTCACCTGCCGGTGCTTCATCTCCATCTCGGCGTACTTCAGCCATATCGTAATGTTTCGATGTTCGTTATCGATCGCACGCTCCCAGATCGATCGGGCCCGCTGGATTTCCTTCTGCGATTCTTCCCACTGTGCGTACTTGATCCAGTTGCTGACAACCATGCGGTTTTTGCGCAGATTGTCCTCGAACGTTTTACGCTTCCGCTGCTGGTAGTCGGCCAGTTCGGCTGCATCGGAAATCTTTTGCTTCGGTGGTGGTGGCAGAATTTCCAGATCACGCTCTTTTGCTTCGCGCAGCAGCTGCTCCGCCGTAATTTGCACCTCGGCCGGTGCTTTGTTTTTTACCTAAAAATGCATAGAATTAGGAAGTTTTTTTCAGAACAAAACGTTAGTGAACAACAGCAGCAATACATACCTTTGCCACTTTAGGCATTTTTTGTGGTTTCTCCATGATGGTGGAAGGTTTTTATTACAATTCACTTTGCTGCGTTGTATTCCGGGCCCGCTTCTGAGCAAGCATCAAAACAAACCGACAAGCTGTCAAACTCTCTACAGTGCGCACCAAAATGAATCAGTAGCTTGCTTTCACACTCCTTTCAAACTTAAGTGCCGCTCTAGCAATTGTTGCAGTTGCACGGATCTGTCAAACATTTCGCTCGTTCGCTGCCGGTTTGATGTCGCGTTTGCCATATGGGAAAGTTTCTAGAGTACTGTATTCGAGAATTTTAAATATAATTTGGCTAAATAATGTGATAGAAGACATGGTTTTAGAAAAAAAAAACGCAACAATGCCATTCTTGAGGAAAATTAGGAATAAGGTTAATCTAATTCGCCGATAAATAAAATCCTTCACGCTTAATTTTACCACGGAACTGGAAAGTCATTCTTTGTTGCAAGAAGCGGTTCAGATGGGAATCGAAACACGGTTCAGACTTTACAGGAGCCGGCGCGTCTACCGGTGCGGTCTAATGGTCTAATGGACTATCGGTCAGACCTCGCATGTATGTGCTTACTAGCAAATTAAAATAATGATCATATAGGCTCTATATTATAGCGAGTTACTTTTTGAATTCAGCTGGAATCCAATCATAAAATATCATGGAAGATACATTAATTTGCCCATTTTCATAGCCAGAATCCGGTAAGCATTTTATACAAGTATAAACCATTCAGCTTAAACCCTTCCAAATTGTCTGTAATATTGTAAGACAAAACCCCCGCTCTAATATTACTTTTATTGCTAAGCTGTTGCCAGCGTGTGCATCCCGTATGCGAATGCGGAGTAGAATCTCTTTTGCTCAACTCTTCCTCAATTTCAACCTCATTACGAAGGGCAGCATCACTAGCGTTATTAGTTAGGGTCAGATAATCCTGCGGTTTGGCCACAGGAAAAGGGTATGGAAACCCTCGCAAAAACCTAGAACAGACAGACACCGAATGAGGACGGATGCCACAGCTTTCCCTAAACGCCCAACCATGTTTTTATCCTCGCTCATTCGTGTGCTGCTCCCCCCCGGCGCATCGATCGATCAATGGAAAAGGGTTGTGAGACGATAAAACGCGACAGGAATACGGAACCTTTCATCATCGTTGTCGGGCGGCCAGTGGAGTCGCAATTGGTGTACGCACTGCCTTCTGTGTGCCAGCATGTGAAACAATGAGGAAACTTTCGGTAATGCAGACGACAGCTTCCGCCTCCGAATGATCCGATGGTATCGTCACAGCACCCTCACAAACTCTGTGGTGTGGATAAACAAACGGGTTTAATACGGAACCAGGAAATGTTAGCGGGAACGAGGGAACCACCAGTACTAGGGACGCCGATTGCTTACTTTCTTCTCTACATTCCATTTGAAGGCATATCGTAAGGATACAGACAGTGTACAAATGGGATGGGGGAAGTTTACATTACACAGCAGGAATTGCATGCATCGTAACGTGAACATTTCATTTGGTAGAAAACAAAAAGGGGTACGTATTCCTCACTTTTTCGCACCCAAAACACCGGAAGAAACATACAAAGCATGAAAGTACAACGGGAAGATGGGTGGACAATAAAGTGATAATGAAATAAAGTTTTCCATCTTGTGGCAAACACGAGGGAAATGTTCTTTTGGACAATAGAATTAAAGAAAAATAAGCTACACAGGAGAAAGGAGAAAGGCTTTTAGCGTTTCTGACAAAATGTTGACCATTAGTTCTGAAAATGAAGTTTGCTATTTAAAGGTGCCTAACTATATTTTCATATTTAAAAATAAGTGAGACAATGCCTAACCATAAGAACCCCAGTATGAAAACAAAAAAATATATATACCATAAAACAGATGTAAAACAGATTAAGCATATAGAGCAGAGCAAGCCTCAGCGAAACCTCTCCAAACTGCATGCCAAAGGATTAACTCGAGCCCAAACTGTTACTGCATCCAAAGTCAAACCGTAAAATGTGGGCATACGCAACCATAAACTTCTCCTTCATTACCCTCCAACAGCACATAGGGTTGGTTCGCCTCAGGTTATTAACTTTACACCTCCCCATTAACCCCCACCATTCGGCAAGCAACCGAACAAAATGGTCTTCCTCTACCCATGCCAATAAAATGGTGAAAAGGTGAGCCGACTTGTTGACTTACCGAGCGCAGCAAGCGCGCGGAAAATAATAAAGTTAAACAAACGCTCATAAACCAATTGTACCAATGCCGGCCTTCCTTTTTGTTTGTACATAAATCAAGAGCCGAGGTACAACAGTGAGCAAAAGACAGCGACGAGAAAGTGTAATCGTGGGTTGACAATAAAGAACTAAAACGCCGCGCCTTTCAAAGTGACTTTGACAGGCGTGTGGGAGGTAACCAAGGTAACGAAGGAATAATTACATCACCGTTTGAATGTGTGTGTGTGTGTTGATCTTTCCAGCATCATCGAAGAAATGTTTACCCACTCCAAACAGGCACACACATGCAACCTAGACACTCGCACACATACACACGCATATGTCCTTTTGAATGCTGTGTGACAGTTTGGAAGGAAGAATTGATGGTGGAAAAATATTTGCATACCGTAACGAAAAGGATTAGGCTGGACATTCGGACGAGAGGGGGGCACTAGTGTCTTAACATCATGACACGATGTGTCCTTTTTCTAGAACTGTTGTTCCCTTTTTCTGTTTTCCTTCGGAATCGTTGCATCGTTACGAGCTTGACCCGGTCAAGGTTTTGGTGTCCCTTTTAGCCGATTTTAGCCAATAAATAGAAAGTTTAGGTAAAAGCGGCCTGCAAACCAACGCTCGAACCGAATCCTTCTCGACGACCAGAAACGACTTCGCTGAAAGGAAAGCTGAAGCGTAAAGGGATGTTTTTAAGATCGTTCTTAACCCTTCCTGCCACTGGTACCTCCTTTTGCTCGATGGGAGTTTATTTGCGTACCAAACATTCGCATGTTGACCGTTCGGACCTACGAGCTCCAGCTGATAAGGGGCACGAAACTGACCCTACGGAAAGGGTTACGTACCTTATAGCAGTACGGTGCAGTACACGCTGTCATATAACATTTAAAGTAGGAACAATTGAAACAAAATTGTAAAACATTTACATTTTTGTTTTGTTTCTCTTTGGAACGAACCATTACACGGGTAGAATTTACGCACTACGTTTACATTGTCCAGTGCTCCAGTCGTTCAAACGATTGTTTTACCCCGAGCAGCAAACCAACACACATCCTATTCCACACTGCACTTCTTTGACCATTCGCTTCTTCGAAGGTAAATGAAAAAAGAAAATATTGATTTAACCCATTCCGTTGTCGGACTCGAACACTCGGACTCGACGCATTTGCTTGCCAACACTGCTGGCCTTTGAATGCAAAGCTCGGGTGGCGTCTGCGTTGGCATTTGTTATTTCCTGTTTCCGAGCTCAAACTAAATATGCGAAATACTTGATCAACGAAAAAAAAGCCGCCGCCGCAAGCAACAGTTATGTCAACATGGTACAACATTTTCCTATCATCCTTTGTTTATTTTCCCTTTTTCATTGTGCCCTTTAAAAGGCGATCGAACATTTTGGTTTTTGTTTTTGGCGACAAGTAGCGACAACAGGATTGTTTTCTTTGTTTTTCTCTCTTTGCTGCATCACAAAAACCAAACTCACGATGCACCGGAAGTCGAATGGAGAAGTTGACAGCAGACAGTGCCGCCAAGTGTAATATGAAAATACAAAACATGGGGAAATATATTACGAAATGGAGTTAAATTTTACTTCAAACGAAATGTGTTTTATTTTAGTCTAAATAGTTTATTGTTATGCTTCCCCCTTTTTTATTTTTGGAGTAAAAACCATAAGGTGATTATGCTGAGTGATTATGAGATTGGGAATATAACTACTTCTTGCTTCGAACGAACCGAGTTAACGAACCGTCGTACATAGTATTACGAAACAATACAATATTTCGAATCATAATCATAATTTTAATTAACAAATGGTAGCAGAATGCAGTTTGAAATTTATGAAAAATTATTTGAAAACTTCCTACATCGTAAACTATTTTTTTATTTCAGAAAAGTATTTTGCTTTTTAAATTTCTGTAAAACTATTAAGCATTCCAAATAAATCCTGAACGTAGTACTTGGATAGAAAGAAAACAAAGAAAATTCCTAAAAATGAGGGTCAAAACTTCATATGAACAATGAAGAATTACTAACGCAGAATAAATTAAAACAAAACTCTTTTTTTACGAATCATTTTAT
>KB702038.1:0-25537 GCA_000349165.1 Anopheles christyi | reverse complement strand
CAGCAATGGTTGTTGTTGTGCCAAATAATAAAAAGAAGGAAGGATGTAAACAAATACACAACAAAGCAATGGTTCAAATCTCCTCGAGTTCCTACTTAGTTTCGATATATGTTGTATGTTATCCTCATGCAGGACGGAACCCTATTGTGTGTACATCAATACTTTAAATTTTAGATGAACAGAAACATTTCCAAACGACTTTAACCTTCCGCTTAAAATCTCATTCACATCTATTTCACTAACATACGCGCGCACGACCAGATTGAACGATTGAATGCAAATTGTGCATTCAACCGTTGCACCCAAATGTGTGTCACCATCCCTTCCCACACCAAATACCACATTTTCTTTTTCTTTGAAATACACCCACCCCCTCCCCTCAAATCCCCCACAAGGAAATGCGGGGATGGTTTGTGAACGAGTTTTTTTATAACTTAATTTATAGAACAAATTATCAGCAGCTCTCCATCTGGACGAACGCAAAAAAGGTACTAGAGTATTGCCCCGAAGCAAAACTGAAGCACACACAAACCTTCATTGCCTATTCCACGCACCTTGCCCTCGTTACCCTGTTATCGTCGATCAAGCGCCCAAGGTACGGGTAAAAACTCGAACCCCGTTGACAAACGAGCGTTAACATGATTTATGCAGTTGCGCATCTCTCTCGGGAGGTGGATAAAACCAGCAAAACAGATCAGAGAGGGCGTTGATGCTGTTGGATGGCGGAGTGTTTTTTTTTTGTTCGGTTCTATTGCTCCCTTTGGGTTGAAGCGAAAAGCGACTCAACTACCATAAGCGTTGGTGCCGATGTTCCGCGTGTGATAAGATTTAAACATATTCCACACGTTTACTTTTCCCGCCAGGAGGGAGGTTAGGTTCGATACATCTTTCACCTTACGTAGACGTAGTTTCTGGAGCACTAAAGAGTGCACTAAAAATAGCGTGATTTATAAAACCAAGTCGAGGAGGCAGGGTAGGTGAGAGCAAATAAAATGTCTTCTTCTATAAGTGGAGACTATTATTTCACTCTGCAATTGGTCGGATGAGCTATTCAATTTATGATTCAGACAGGCAACGCAGACGGGAAACGTCAATCAATTATGGTGTGCCTGAAAGATGGATGCAGTTGCTAATGCAGGTTTGTTAAACAAAGGCTACAATGCAGTGACTACTAAAATCCAGTGCAGGCGTTGCCAGAGGAGTTCATGAAGAACTGTCAGTAGAATGATAAATAGGCGCGAGCGGCACACCGGAAGGATACTACGAGGAGGAAATAGTTCTCTTGTTCCAGCATCGAACTTTTAATGTTGAACACAAAACATTTTGAAATTTGAAAAAAAAAACACTTGAAAGAAACTTTTTAAATTATTTATTGGTCAAGAATGTCAATCCTTTAACACAGCGAGACTTGTAACCGAACGCCTTTCAACCCATTTGCAGAAGCTTAATGCGTCAGGTTTTGTCGATGTTGCAAAGGTTCCCTGGCGCTATTAACCTTCCAGGATAAAAGCAAAAAAAAAAACAAAGCGCTCGACAACTTGGATTCGGGTTCCTTCCTGACCATAAAAACAAGCTTTGCATTATAATGTACAGCCAGCCGAAACCAACCACAACCAACCTAGAAAGAACAGAATGAGGTTTTATGCTTCGCTTCTTTCCAGTTTTTAACCCACCGTCAACGGCGCCATCTGTTCCTGCCGCTTTGTTCCGGGTGTCCTTCGTCGATTACTTTATCGCACCAACATATTGAACCCTCCCCATCCCAAGTTGGTGTGTTTGTGTGTGCCTCGAAGCAAAACACGGTTTCACGGTTGAAAAAGCAACGCCAAAAAGGACAACGGAGTCGTGTGAAGACAAACCTCAAACGAATTAACAAAAATCCTCCCCCCAAAGACACAAAACTGTGGAGCAGCACATGGGATCTGATTCGGGATTGAGCAAAAGGGGGAGCTTTTTTTTGGGGGAGCACCCAGGAGTGGTGAAGCATAGAACACCAGTGCAACGTGAGTGAGTGGGTTTGTAGGGAAGAGGAAAAAAAAAAACACCCCGACCAAACTAAGATCGTATAGAGGATCGCCGTGATGATGCCGAGCAAGATATCGAAAACGATGACAACGTTCAATTAACAGTAATTGGATATCGTTCGCACGATAATCATCCGAATGCGTTTTTTGCACTCGCGAGTTGCCTTCGCAGGGACTTTACAGACGGGAACACAATCTCTCCCAACACCCCCATCACCACCACCACAAAAACCAGTAACGCTTCCGTTCTTGATGCATTCGACTCCTGGTGGACTACACCAGCGACAAGTTTGTGTTTGCGAGCAATCCGTCCGTAGCTAAAAGGATAAAAAGCTTGCCACAAAAGGTGAACAGAATCGATCCGTAACGGTTGGTGGGGGGAAGGATTATTTCGCGTTCCTTCTTTTAAAGCAGCACAAATCGGTGTGTTACGATCGTTGGAGTTGGATTTATTGATGCCTGCGGGTCAGCAGGCTCGCTGAGATGCACGTTAAGCCCGGGGAACTGTTGAAAGAAGAAGGATTAGCTGCTTCTGAATCAGTTCCAAGTGTTAGACATTTGCAATGGGCAGTGTTTCTCTTGTTATTATGCAACAGTGTCTTTACATAATCCATAAAGCCTTTCTCTTACAAAACTCAGTTTATGCGCGGTGCGATATGAATCAGCGACTCGAATATCTGCAAAAATGGATACTGAAATTATCACTTCCACTTAAAACTTCCGGCCATAAATAATAACCATTTCCTGATGGTGGAGTGTGCCCCCTGCAATGCGAAGCATTAGAGCCACCTTAACGAAAGGAGAAGGAAAACCCCATTCTTTTTTGTTCGATTTCGGCAGTTTCACAGCTCCCATATTATTTTTCAATCAACAACAACCATCATTATCGAACGATTATCTACGTTCGCGGTTTCCTCCCGGTCCGATAGTCGGGGCTGCGAGAAGGCTTGCCTCCTCCAGTGAGTGAACCGATCCAGAAAGGAAGTGGAGTGCCGAAGAGATAGCAAATGAAGAACCATGGAAGCGTCGAAAATGGGCTTCTTAATTTCCGTCCCTACCGATGGCTAATGGGTACCGGTGTGGCTGCTTGGGAAGGATATGGGGGGTTATGTTTGTGGTACGCCTCGTGCCCCAAGTGCGGGTGTGGCCAGTGCGCTGCGTATGCTTCTCGATGTTGCTCGAACCCATCGATACAAAACTCGATACCGGCACAATTTGTGTTCTTCTTTGCTTCACAAAATAAAACGCACACAAACACCCGAACCAACACAAGGTTTGCCTTCTAAACGGGAGGATCAAATTTCGAACCAGCGAGATGGGCGCGGGCCAAAGAAGGGAAGGATCGGATCCTTTTTCCACGCCATCACTTCCTGATTCATGAAAAGTTAGTAATCTAGAATTGAACAAAGCGGGATACACCTCAATGTCCCCTTACCCCTAGTGGAGGGGGGGGGGGGGTTGGAAGGGTCATGAAGTCCCGCAGCAAAAGGCAAAGTTCGTACACACCACTCCCTGTTCATGCGCTTCCTCTCTCTCCCTCTTCCTTTTGCTGTGAGCCGTTTCACTTAATTTGATTAGATGTCTATCCATTTTTTCCCGTATCAAATCAATGTTGCCGCGCGTCAGTCAGCCTGTGTGCCACTAACACACAAAAATTGCATTCAATAGCTTGACTACGGACGCGAAAGAAAGAGAGAAAAAGATAAAAAAAAGACCGTACCAGCTTCGATCGTTCATAAACACCGAGGGTACCGCGAGGCTCACGGATAATCACAATCCAATAGAACATTTTCACGCTTAAATATCTGGGAGCAAAAAAAAAAAAAAGACCCACCAGCAGAAATTAAAACTCACAATAACGACACACACAAACACACCAATGCAGGGGGGAAATAAATCCAATTTTGCTGCTTTTCCGTCATGTGTGCATTGCTTTTTCCCTAGCCCTAGATAGAGGGCCGCATATGCAGCTGATTGGATCTGTGTGCGAACTGACGGTACTACGTGCATCTACGTGCTGCTGCTGCTGCTGCTACGTGGTTAATTAAATTGAACCCAACACAACCGGTCCCCATACAGTCTTCCTGGTGGCCCAGTTCTTCCCGTCAATGATGATTAACAATGCGATTGTGTGAAATGTTGCGGGAAATCTCAGCCGCCCTCCTCGCGTAATGAAGCTGTCATAGAAGAGTTTTGCTCGAGGGGCGTGGGGAAACTCATCGACAGAAACATCTTTAATCCAGCACACGCTGGGGATCATAAATTAGCGACAGCGAAGACTGTCCGTCCGTGTGAGGGAGTTGCTCTAGTTTATAGCAAATAACTGGGAAATACACCCTCCCTCCCCTCCCCAAGCCCGTGCCAGAGGAGAACCGAGTGAAAAGCGCATCATTAAAGACAACTGTTTCTGTGCTGACCCTCCCCCCTCCCCCCACCCTTTCCCTGTTGGCTGCGAAACTAATTGTGTCTTAATGAAAGCACTTTAAATATGAAAACAAAGACTATCTTATTATGCAAAACATGGGAAATGGAGAAACATTGGATTCTCCACTTTCATAAGCTCGGTTTTATTTTTTTGCTGTTGCGTCTCGAAAGGATTACAAACGATTTTCTCCTCATTTTTAAAACTTCAGCAAACGGTAAATTGCTAACCATTCTTTACCTTTTCAGCTGCGTATTTTCACTGTTTTATGTTTTTCACCCCAAAAAGCTGCATTTACGTTTGCTATCCTCTTATTTTCACTGTAGCCTTTATTTGTTGGAGCTGATGGCGCTCTCTCGCTTCACTGGGTACCATATACCACCGATACGATTAAAGGCTTTCGGTTAATCTACGCGATAATGATGACACGTCGACTCGAACACGAACAATTTGCATACAAATAAAAAAAAGGGACACAACACAAACGGCACCACACAACAGCACGCTCTTCATTAAATTCGCACCACGGCAACTTTAACTGCACCGTGCAGTGTAAAACTGCTGACCATCAGCTGCTTTGGCATCGACGCAACTTTAACCGACAATTTGGACAATTCATCGAGCTTGCACACTGAACACAACACAGACACACCGTTTTTTTCTTTTTTCTTTTTTTCTATATTGGATCCGGATTGTACCCTTGCGGTTCTATTCCACACACTTGCTAAATAAGGCGAATGGGATTTTCTCCAAAAGCAAGAACGCAAACAAACGAATTTTAGGACCCTTCGGGCACGCATAAAAGGGATGACGCACGTGGCACTTCTTTGCGCTTATTTTGCAAAGGCTGCACCGCACGCACCAAACTTTTCGCTAGTTTTGCACGGAAAAACCTGCACTACGACGACTGGTGGTTAGGGGTGGAAAGCACACACACACACATACGCGCAAGCACCGTTTTTCCTTCACCCGGTGGAAACGTCACATCGGAACACGCACGTGCCGGCAAAAGTGTGTTGGTCGGTTGTGAGTTGTGTTCACTTGCTCGCAGCTCACGTTGCACTACGGCGGCCGGTTCGAATGCGCCATGCAGGAACCGCACACCACCGGACTGGTACACAGCGTTCAGCGCGTATACGCTCTCACGAGCCGCCAGCTCTCACGAGCGAGCACAGCGAAGGAAAAGGCCTTGTAATCGACCCTGGTAGCCGCATGCACATATATGCTGCGGCCGCCGTTCATTTGCTCATGTTTATGTTTTTTTCGAACTGGAGGGAGTTCGCTCACGCAGTTCCCTATTATTTTGTGCCACACATCCACAAACGTCCATTGGCCCCGGACTGAAGGGGGGAATCGACCACTTTTAGGTTGGGTTTGCATGAATAGACCCCGCTTGCGGTCACGGTCGACGAAAAAACAACGCACTCAGGTGCAGAGCAGAGAGAACCCAAAGGAGAGAGAGAGAATGAATTTTCGATCGTGGTTCTTTTGGTGGTGAGTTCTGTGTGTTATGGGTGGGTTATTGTTGGACAGGATGAACCATAGCAGCATAAAACCG
The DNA here is from genome assembly GCA_000349165.1 of Anopheles christyi. Lineage (NCBI taxonomy): Eukaryota > Metazoa > Arthropoda > Insecta > Diptera > Culicidae > Anopheles > Anopheles christyi. The sequence continues at coordinate 19,533 of KB702038.1, read as the reverse complement.
GCGGCCGGTGTTTTCCAACATGCGTTGCCGCCTTGGCTGTGTGGCTCTCAATTCTCTTGGCTCTTTCTTGTGAGTGCAATCAAAAAGAATGTGTTTTGGGTTCATGCGACGGCTTGCAGGGATTATAATGAGATGGTTATACACATCTTTTTCGGAATTGCAATATAGATCTAGAGTCGATCTTAGGATCTCTGGAACGTAAGTCATACAACAGTTGGTGAGGATTTCAGTCACCCGATACGACTCTAGCCAATATATAGGGACACGGCAAGAGGAGTAGAAGATTCTCATTTGAAATGTAGAACTTTAATTTTGCATAAACATTCTCCAGAATGTCTTCATTTATTTTCTGAGCTTGCTTTATTGTTCAAGATAAATAAGCACGATTTATTTTTCTTTTTGATTTTCTTAAAAAACTAACCAAACGTAATGATTGTTCACGGTGGTAAACGAAACACAAAGCAAATCGTGAAAACATTCTCCTAAACCTTCACGAACGTTCCTAAACAAAGAAGTACAACAGACCTTCTATGCCCAAAGACTTTCAATTACAATTACAACCTCTCTGATGGTCAACAAGGTGGACAAAGATTCCAACAGAGAAAAGACACTTAATTGTTGGGAGTGAACCACAATAAATTAGATTCCAACCTGCCGAGGTGAGAGGGTTATTGTACGGAAGACAGCACAAGAAACAAATGGCTAGACTAGAATTCTTCAGCACCATCAGTCAAGCACACCTTTGGTCAAGGTAGTGTGTTGGGCATTTATTTTCCTCCTGTGTGCACGGCAGAACAACATTGCCACCGAACTGCATCATCTTTGTGCAAATGTGAGGAAATGGAAAGGAAGAGAAATAACTACAACAAAAACAAGTCCATCCATCGGCCTTATCCATCCGCGATCAAGAGAGAAATGTACACACACACACACACACACACACACACACTGTAGAGGACGGGTTGGGACGGATCTGTCAAAACAGGAAAAACAAACCGTAACAACTCGTCAGCTCTCCCGCATCGTGTAGCCTTCTTCCTCCGGCGTTGACCAAAAGAGAGGGACGACGACCGGGCGCATGCAGGAGCCGTAGAGGTAAAAATAGTCTACACAGTGCTGGTGTGCTAGGTCAATGCACAACGAGCTTACCGAGCCGCTCTCTAATGCAGCAAGAGTTTGGTTGGGAGATCGTCATCACTACCCAGCTTCAAACCCGTGTGTGCTAGATTAGCCAGAGTGCATCGGTGCAATGCCGGAAAGCAATTTTGCCACCGCCCGACACGTCACAGATGACGCAGGATCTTTGGGGAAAAAAGGGGGGGGGTGGGGTTGGGGATAGACGGTAACTTTACCCATAGTACACGCTCGGATTGACGGGCGGGTGACGATGAGTCATTGGGTGCACACTCACCGATGCACTCTAACTCGTTAGATGTATTATTCGGAGGTCAACAGCGGCAGATTGTCAAGCATCTTGAAAGTGACGAGCCAGTGTGTGTGTGTCAGGTGGAAGGGGAAATTGAGACCATAAAATAAAATGCATCTTAAAGTGCTGACTAATCATGCTTCTCTGCGTGCCAGTGTATTGTGGGCTTGGTGGTGAAATTGCCAATAGTGAATAAAGTGGGAAAAAAGCTAAACAATTAGTATTAAACGTCTTTTCTAAATTGCATTAATTACATTGGCATCTCAATCGAACTATGTTTTGACGTAAAAACTTATTTTAATGATCTTGTTCAACAGTAAACATCATCATTTCAGTACATTACTTGTTCCTTATGGAATCGGTCGATAGCAAACATAACCGCTAACTGGATTACAGTCATTTCAATCTATTTAAAGCCACCCCAATGCCAAACATTATTAATCTTCTAGGGACGATTTCCTAACTACGCTCGCCGACTGTCGCACGATTTTCGCAAATCAACACAGTCAAACTACGCTGCAAGCACAATACGTTAATTCAATCCCTGAAAATCCCCTCATCCGACACACCTAACGTACACACCACCGTATCGAACACGAAAGGAAGTGTTTGTCGCGCTCTCACCCCTCCTTTATGCAATTCAATGCATTCGATCGATCGACCTCTCAACTTGCCAATAAGACTCGGGGTAAAACTCTGGTAAGCATATTGCACATGACTGTCTCCTGACTCCGTGTACACCAAAACACCCCACAGCAACGACGACACACCCTACCGGTGAGTCCATTCTCCTAACCCACTGGGAAGGGGCAAAATAAAGGGGATGCGTCTTATGCGTCCCCGCTGTCGAGTTCACAACTTGCTGCTAAAACACCCCTTTTGGAAGGACAGCCTTGGCATTTACGCAAACAAAATGCAATAAAAAGGCGCAATGGTGTGGCGCAGAGCATAGGGTTTAATAAATAAATGGATTCCTGGACCCCCGGGTTCGGTGGACATATCCGCTGCAGACGTTTAGTTACGCGTTTGTTCACCAATGGGCATCCTTGCAGTAGGTAAACTTAATAACGTCGGCATCGGGATTTCTGTGCAGGGCACGCGGCTTGAGCTAACACAATTGTATGTGATGCAGCGAGAACTGGGAAGGCTGGGATTATTAAATTTTTCATTTACGGATATAGGGCAGTTTTTCCCATTTTCTGTTGAACATTATGCTGAAACTTTGTGTGCTGAAAGAGAAGGTTTTTAAAGTATTCTAAAGCACAACTATTGCTTTAAGGTATATTGGTTTTTAGAAAAATGCCATGGTTTGAAGACTGTTTATGTAAATGCAAACTTTTTGCTACTTACCGTAACGTTCCTTGTGACTATTTCGTTTCAGAATGTTGGAGCCAAAATTGTGATCTCCTATAGACTCCTGAAAGAAAGAAAGGATTTTTTTAATACACAGGATACACGAACTCAATGATAAGAATGTTTTCTTGCAGATTGAATCATTCATACATGCGATTGCCTTAGCGCGGTCAACGCATCGTCCCTTTACACCCCTTCCTCCCTCCCTCGCACCCTCATCACCTAACGTCGGAGCGAATAAATTTCCAATACCATTATCTTGTCACTAGCAACCTATGATTTGATAGTAGCATCAAGACGACCGGACGTTCTTCCGGTTACATTCAGCGTACATTGCCGCTTATTGCCCTGTCATAAAAACCTATTCTACGTTGATGGGAACGAACAGTATACACGGCCATTCTTACAAGCCTGATGGTCAGTTCACTGACAAAGGACGCTTCGATCGATCTATAAATCACGATTAGGAACATGTAGTGACTACATAATCATAAGATTTAGATTATTATCAAATAAAAGAAACGCTTTTCACTGCTTTCAATAAATCTTTTTCAAAAAAGATAATTATAACTTCGAAATAAATTATGTTTACTATAGAAAAAAAAAAAAATGATATCACATTTTTCTTATGAAACTTTTTATGAAATATTAAATTCATATATCTTTTCGATTGGTTGCTGTGCCACCAATGGATCATCCAGGATCCATATTCCGATGCATACCCATACACTATTGACCATTGCACAGACTGGAAATCATTAGCATCGATGCAATTGCTCACGTTTGTCATACTAATCAATTCCTGGCTTCTTTTTCTGTCTTTTTCCCCTTTTGTCAGTTCCCCACCAGTATGCATTTTAGTGTCGGGTAATGGCGGTTCTGTTTGCTTTCACATTTGGACGTGTAAATGTATAAATGCAAATACGAAACGTGTCATTTGCTCGGGCACCATTCGCTAACGCATCAACTGTGACGACTAGTAGTTCAATCAACACTGTAAAGGCACCAGTAATTCTCGATACCATGACCTATCCTAACGGTTACCCCTTAATTAAAACATTCTTATAGGCTAGTGCTTATAAACACGCTCTTGCCCGTATAACTAATCCAAAAAATAGCCTACTTTTCCAAAAGTTTTATAACTATAGCAACTCTACCGTCGATTTGTTTTCTCTCACGCTTCACTCAAGCGAGCCAGTTTTATAGCTTTCTGTGCTAATCTTATCGCTCCAGGGGGGTATGTGGCTTCTTCTTCGCGAGACGTATTTAATACCGCACACCAGTACAGGGCGGGTGAGACTTGTGGAATTAAATATGCAAATAAGCGGACGTGCTATACACAGTCCACGGTGGCAAAAAGTGCGTGGGTGCAGCAGAAACTATCTGCCTAGCTGATGGTATGGTCGGTATGCGTACGGCAAAAGGCAATGGCCTCAGAAGCACGCGTACAAACGCACGTAAAAAAACGACCAGATTAAGCCGACCTGTCTATCGCTCTTAGCGTAATAAAGTTAGCGCAGTTTGGAGGAAAAGTGTGTTCAGCAAAATTGGTTTCTACCGTTTTTGGTTGGTTTTATGTGGTCGTTAGCGGAGTGGAATAAGTCCTTAAGACAAAATAGTATATCTTTAGAATACAATTAACATAAAATAAGTGTTAACAAACGGTTATTCAGAAGCGCACAATAAAAGGATAAAAATTAGGAAACAAGTCATTTTCAAATCATTAAGATTATTCCATACTTCTAGCGGCTACAGTCTCCCACATATGCCACTGAATCAAAACTGCTGAACAGCGTAATTGTAGCTTACGTTCTGTGCGGCTTTCTCTTGTTGTAAATGAAAACAATTAGGTCAGCAAATTCTTTCGCACTAAGCACAAAGCAAATCTAGCACATTTGGAATGACTTTTTTTCGTTTTGTGCAAATCGTTCAGGCTGTATCCTCTCGCAGTGAGACGTCTAATTTTCACGGTCAATTCGCCGATCAAGGTGTAATATGCTGGAATGGGCTGGGACCAATTACACAGCGTACACATATTCCTAGCAGTAGAAGCAACAACAACAAAGATCTCCTTTACATCCCATCGCTTCCACCGTGTGCAGAGAGCCTCATCAGCACTCGCAACAGCATCCTTCCCGGAATAATGTCGTTCTCAATGCGAGAGAAGCAGCATTTATCGTTCTCCTGCCAAACGCGGCCATTCGCTCTCGCATGTGTCCTTTTTTATCCCGTTGCGAAATATTGCTCTCCCCGTGTGGCCGTAACTGTCATCCTTATGCGCTCCGGATTCTCTCCCTTCACCGGGAAAAGGGAAAAAAGGCTTCACAACTGTCAGACGAGAAAAAGCAGATCTGCGCGTTGTTGTCCTGCGAAAATTTTCGGGGTGGATGCTGTACCTCCATTTTCGTACCGCTTTCTCCTCCACCCTTACTCATCCATTTTGTCACTCATTGTAAAAACGATACACGAGGGAAACTAGGGTAGAAGGAGTACAAGCACCATATATCCTGTCCCATCGATCGTAAATGTGGAACGTTCTGCGATGATGGGGAAAGATGCGGATTTCTTTTTCAATTCTCGCCGTTTACACAGATTTATAGAGGCGGGACCAAAGTACAACACTCTTGTTTTTCAGCTATGCGCTTTTTTACACGGAAATGGGAAGCATCCGGAGTGAACTAAAATAAACAATGATCTGATTCAATCCAATTGGCAAGTGGTAAATGGTCTCAGGGACGGCGGACCAATTGACGTGACTCGACTCACCTTACTCGCTCGATGTGGCTGGACGACTGCTGTTGCTGCTGCACGGAATCTTTATCTGGCGACTCGCACTCGAACTTGCTGACAAACTGTTTGAGGTGTATATTGGTGCAGGAATTTGGAGCCCAGTAGCACTGCGCAATGAAAAAGACTTCGAATCTAACGAAGCAAAACCACACACGCCAAAACGCTAAGCGCCATCGAACACGGTACCGTACGATTAGGAACGGGAACTTTTTATCTTGTTATCTTTTCTACTAACTCGCACACACAAAAGACACTTTCCCCAATAAGCTCTACTGATACACCTTGCACACGCTCACTCACTCCGCACACCTTGCATATCCGGGGACTGGCCGGAAAACGGGAAAGGAGACCACCGTCTTCGCTGGAAAGAAATTGCCTTTTTTCTACCCCTACTCCAGGGAGGTTACGTCTTTCAGCAAATGCCCCCAACGCACCCGAAACTTAGCACACTGCCTAGCTCCGAGAAAAACACTGCACCTGTTACTAGACGGCCTTAAAATTTGTTGATTTTTAAGCGCTCCACAAACAAAACACGGCCACGGCAGAGCGTGTACGCGAACAAACCTTCAATTGAGGGATGTTCTCCTCTCTATACGCACGACACTTCTCGCACACACAGACGCAATTTTTTTTTCTTTGCTTTTTTTCGATTTTTTGTTTATCGTAAACCAGCGCCTTTTGACAGCTTTCGGGAGGAGCTTGATAGCTGTTTTTGTATTACTCGTTACGTAAGCTACACCGGTAATTTTACAGATAATGATGCAGTTATTAAGCGAATAACTTACGAAAAAGACTTGTATTTTAGGGAGCCAAAATAATATTAACCACTTTCCTGTACCTTCGCTGATGTACCGTTTTGTTTACGTTTCGTTACGTCATCGTAAATGTCAAACTGAATTTTGCAGGGTTCGTAACTCTGTGCTAACAACGAATACAAATCGACACTTATTTATTTTACTGATCCTATTCGGAAGAGAGAAAAACTAATGGCTCAACAATTTAAAAGCGAATTCAATTGTAAAGAAACACGTAAATATTTGCGACAAAATGTGAATTGAAATCGTGCATTTTAGCCAGTGGTGTCGATGCTTTGTGTTTCCTTTTGCACATTGAACATGTTCAACGAACAATAAACGTCAAACGGCATGTGGCAAAAGTTGTGGGCATTGAGAATTTCAGTGCTTGAGAAATTCGTGTTTGTTTGTTGAATATCTTCTCTCATAGAAAGTTAAAACAAAATTAATTATTTATTGAAAAGCAAGGTTTAAAATCAAGGCTAAACAAACGTTGCTGCTTTCCATTGGAATCTCAATAGGACCGATGGCTGCTACACAAGATTTGGAAACAGGTTAGTAACAAACGCACTCCACACAGTTTATGGTTGAATTTAAAGTTAAATAACTGTTAGTTTTATTCGGACATCTATAATGTTGCTCTTAAATACATTAATTGCAATAAGTACAATAGAGATTATTGTATAGAGGGAACATTCAATACTTTGGAACGAAGCCGAAAACCACAACTAAATTCACACCGTTTACTGCAATTACTGCCATACTGGCATCATACACCTTGCTTTTTAACTACAGGATATAGAATAAAACTCACTGTCCCACTGTGGATTGCTCTTGTCCGCTTTAACGATTATTGTACTTGCGAAATGATTCATCCCGTGAGGACAGACAGGCAAATCAACACTTCCCTAACACTGCAAAACAAGGCTTGCTTATAAATCACGCTCAAAAATATCATAATATAGCAAAACTTGTTCCGATCTTACCCATTGGAAGACTTTGTTCTTTTCATAGGGACACCCGCAGGGTGTTAATAGAATAAAGTACATTAAAATTACCTCACAATTGCTAATATTCTGCTTGGAAGACTTGGTATAGCTTGTTGCGTGTTGTGTATAGGAGTATATCATGCTTCATGGCCGTTAATTGTATAAGTTTAACAGAAAGATGTTTCCCAACCCTTGATCAACGTGGTCGTTAAGTTAATATAGAATAATGTTTTCCCTCGCTTGTAATTTTGAATCGCAAACATGTTAGTAACGATATTTTTGTTTCTAGAGCACTTAGACTGCATGCTGCACATCATGGAAGAATTAATTACACCATCTTCTTTCGAGTCTCTGGCTTATTGTCGTTAGCACTATATAATTGATTCGAGTGAAATACACGCTACTGGAAGTAGAGTTGCTGTTCCACGAGCGTTTCCTCTTTTAGCTGTTCCTTAACACTCGCTACTTCACATTGCACCGAACTTTGGTGCAGTTGTCTAAGCTATTTTTTTTTCTTCGAACTTAACAGTGCTATTTAACTGATTTCCTGTTAGCTACTACCGGTACTTCCTTCCATTATTCGTGTTAAATCTATTGTAACTTAGATTGTTTCACCGTTCATATAGTCCTAGCAGATACGTTTTATCTTATGATCACTAGCTTAAATATGTTGTGTTTTGCTTTGTTCTGTTTCTTCTATATAATATTTGTGTTCAATTTTGTGACTTTGTTTTGCGTTTGTATATAATATATATATATATATTGTGTGTATATTGTCTGGAAGACTGGTTTTGCTTTACTGATGCAATTTGATGCATTATATTCCCACATCCATCTCGGTGACCGGTGGATTTTTGATAATGTGTATATTTTTGCCTTTTCTATGTTTCAAGATCGGTAACAAACTACTGGTTTGTTATTAGTTCCAGTTTATAGAGTTCCATCATGGCATTCCATCGCGCTTCTATCGTTTACATTAAGGAAGACATTGATTAACGATTCAGTTTTTTTAGCGCCATCATTCGTTTGCCCACAGATCATGATATTTCAATCCTGTTGCTTCTTTTATAACCATTATATACCGTACAATTTCCCGTATCGCAGGATCGTAGATCACTTCCATTCTTTTGGGCAATTTTGGTATCATTCATACTGCAACCCGATATGTTTGAATTTTGATGCTCGATCGACTGATAATTTGATTTTTTTTAAACGTCGTTTGAGGAGGTATCGGTACAAGTTCCCATTTGGCCAAGGCTGCTCCAATATTGTTGATGTATTGTAATTTTGATATCCTTCCACACGCCGCTCATCGCCCATCGTCTTAAGCCTTTGGAATTGCGTGCTAACCATGCACGAATTAACCACGACCCTCACGACACGATACATGGTGCATTATCGCGAACAGAGGAAAAGTGTGAAATAGTTTAACAACGTTTTTGGTTTTGGTTTTGAGATGAATGACAGGTGAATTTCAAAGTAAATTAGAAATGGGTATGCACTCTGTACAAACAGTTTTCCCGGGGAGTTATCCCAACTCGGAAACAGTGCGCTTAGAACGGCAAACCGATCTCGAAGGCATGAATTAGTGCCGTGCCCGAATCGTAGATACCAACCACACAGAACAGCACACCAAGGAAAATGATGAAATAGTTGTAAGCCCGCTGCTTCTGATCCAGAAGATGACCCTTCAGCTTCAGATGGAAGTAGCAGGGCCAGATGAAGCTTAACATCGTCCCGGTGAAGCTGCCGATGAAGCCCATCAGAATTGAAAAGTGTGGAATAAAAATCGCCATCATAATGGTACCGAGAATGACAGTCAAACGCCAGGCCAAACCCCAAACCTTCAGCTCACCATCCAGCTCCCAAACGACGGGGAACATCGTTTTCGGCTTGCCGCGGAAGAATGCCCGCTCGAGCAGCTCGCAGGCGGCAAAGAACGGCAGCGGATAGCTGAGGATGGCCTTAATCACCAGGCAAAAGTTCACCAGACCCTTGAACCCGGGCGAGTGCAGATTGTTCGTGATCACCTGCTGCGTATCGTTCTGGAACGTCAGGAAGCAGATGTACCCGAACAGTGCCTTGAATGCGGCCGCCGCTATGTGCGACCAGTCGAGCATCCAGTTGAACTTGGACCGATCCTCCATGTTGCCCTCGAGCGTGGGCAGGAAGATTTGCGACGTGTAGGAGAAGACAATAACACCAAGTGAGATTGGAAAGTTCTCAAAGTCCATTCGCCACTTGACCTTACTCCAGCCCCAGTCGCCGATCTCCAGCAGGCAGTACCCGACGATGATCGCGTTGATCAGCAGATGGGCCATGGTGCACCAGAACGACAGCAGCGACACATGGTGCAGCGACTTGAGGAACGCTAGCGGCAACAGGAAGATACCGCACAGCATCATCCAGGACCGGGTGTCCAGGGCGCCGTCCGGGAAGGAACCAGCCATCAGGTCACCGCACACGACCACGTACAGGATGCAGGTCATCAGCAGTTCGATGATCTGCGCTATGCTGACGACCCGTGCGCCTATCTTTTTGCCAAAGCACACTTTCGCGATCGACACGTAGCTATCCCGCACCCGTACCGGTTCGCCCGTCTGCGGATCCGGCTCGTACAGACACATAACGAGAATCTTACCGGTGTAGCAGCAAATGTGAGCAATGCCGACCATGGCGATGATAGCCCAGTATCCGCCACGCAGTACGGCGAACGGTAGCGACACGATGAACATTCCCTAGAATTATGCAACATTTCTTCGATTAATAAGTGGTGGATTTTTTTTCGTCGCCATATATGCTCAACAGGATTCTAAAACATCGAATTTTGTGTATCGAGATGCTGAGGATATCTTTTTAATTTCGCTAAAGAATCGTGTTGTTGAGAACGACAATCTGAGTACCTGAGGATACATACCGCATTCTTACTGTCTAAACAACATGTTATATATCTATTGAGGCAAATGGTTAAAAGGAGCGACACGTGCATCGGGAAATGATAGAGTGGCCTAAACGAAACACTTGCAGGTCATGTACGAACTTATAACTTGCATGTCATGTAAGAACTTATAAAGATGTGAGAGTTCTGAATTGTTAGCAAAAAAACAATCCCAGATCGAGTTTACCTGAATTGCGTTGGTCACGTTCCATGCTGCCTGATACTCATTGATCTTTGCACCACCGGGAGCTTCTCCTTCGCAACCTCCGGCGAAAGTACTATCCGAACCAAACGACTGTACACTGCCCTGTCTGGGAAATCGATATAGAGGGTTCACATTTTAACTCAACACCAACACTGTACACTTCTCCCGCACATACCTTGGAGGGTAGCCGCCCGCTTGGTAGCCATTTTCGAAATCACCCTGATTGAACCCGGTCTCCTGGTACTGGTTAGTACCGGGCTGTTCCGTTCCTTCCTCCTGATAGTAAGCCTTCGGATTTGTGAACGGATTCAGGGGGTTCATCTCCGTTGTTCCACCAGTGTCACCCGCGGCTGAAGAAAGGAATATGTTAGGATAGAACCTACCGGGATATCTTGATGAAGCACGCCACTTACCGTCCGTTTCAGCGAAATGAACATTCTGTGGTCTTGTGGGGACTTGCGGTGATGATCGCATGCCACTAGCACCGGGAGCACCACCGAAGCTGTCTCCGGCCGCCTCCTCGTAACCGTTCTGTTTCTGCTTGGCCGGAATCGTTTGACGTGCTGTTTGCAGGGCCACATTAAGCATATTTTTTACCGGAGGTAGCGGCACCGATCGTAGATTATTGAGGAACGCCATACTGCTGGTAATCTATCGGTCGAAAGCAAGGGGGCTGATTCAACGATGAACACACACACACACACACACACACACACTATTCACTGTACAAATGCACTATTTTTTTGTGGGTGTAGTTTACACTGGCTGACCCAGTGTATGGAAGACTTTTCAGTGATTTTGTACAGTGCGGGACTAGAATTACATTAATTTCTGTTCATCATTAATCCTGTAAAATAGAGAAGGTGAGAGAAATGGGCGGAAAATTTGCATTATTGTTAACAGTATCACAGTGTCTTGGCGCTTAAAGAAACCTCGTGTTATTCGAGAGCTTTTCTGGTGGCAGGATACTCCAAACGTCAGGAGAGCAAATCACGCTGATGGGGAAATTATTGATTTTTTTACACCGCCTCCCTAAACTCACACCACCCAGTTTCAGCTCTCTTCTTCAGTCGCTACCTTTCTCTCTCTCCTTCATTCGCAAAGCGAAGAACAGAAAAGGTGACAAAAACGATTGTGCCAGGAGGGACGGATGTGGAAGCTTGCTGTGGGGAACGTCGTCATGTGGTGCGAAAATTCAACACTTGAAGACAAAGTTTTCGTGAAAAAAACGGAAACCCAAGTAATTTTACAATGAGTTTTTACAACTCAGTTTTATACGTAATCAGGTAGGGCAGAATTACACCAAAAAGGATTTGCCTTTATTCTCACTCACACTCATACACTTACCAAACTTCATTAGACATAGAAAAAACTGCCCTGCATACGGGTGCTATTTGATGATGATGGCTTCGTTCCTTAACGTTAACAACGGATGACGGACACGGGTTTCACTGGTGGAAAAACAGTAAGCTTTAGCCCGAGTAGCTTTTCCTGTACTCCGAGGGCGGGTGTCACTGGTTTTCGCTTACGGGTGATTTCTGTTGGGCTCTTGACTCTCACACTACCCTCAACCGATCAGTGTGCCATTTTGGTCGGAAGTGAGGACATTTGCTCCACTTTGGTTGCCTCGAAGCAAAGGATGCTGCTCGTTGCATGTTACAAGCTTTTGGGAGAGCAAGAGAGCGAGCGTGCGGAAGAGATCCTTGTAGTTCAGGATATGGTCAAGAGATGATACAGGGAAAGAGAGTGAGAGCATAAGCTGTGAGAGAATATGCATGGATACTGCCAAAGGACACTACATTCGTGGGGGGTGGACCGGCCATGACAGATAAACATTGGAGTTTCCTCCAGGTACAAAGCGTTTTCAAAGCGAGATCTAGAAGTTAGCCACACTGAGAGACTTTTGTTGGAGTAATTGAGGCTAGACCCTGAAATATTTGGTTGGTCCGTTAGAGTCTGGCATTTCAAATATGATTAAAAAATTGTATGGTAATTATTCTTGTTGAAAGCCAATCTCAAGGAATCCCTAAAACTGCACCAACATTATAAAATTTTTGGTTTTATCAACTGTAAGTTATTTTGTCCCCATAACACCATAACTTCTTTGGACGGAACTAAGCCTTTCAAGTATTTTTCAGCAATTCAAGTATGTTTTGAAAAGAATTCTGATAAAAAAACGAAGAGATATTGCGTAACAACTCAGGAAGAATCCCCCTTATCTCATTCTGGACTTCTTCACATAACATTCAATGTGAATTATTTGTTTTTCTCAATGTGAGACAAAGAAAAAGCATAATTTAAGGTTATGCAGATTAACCCCGGGAATTCTCCTGAACACAAACTTCCATTGATCCATGTCCAAACGCAACCGGTTTGACTGGTCACTGTTTATTTGCCGTTCTGTTGAAATATGAAGAGTTTAACGAAACCCTCTAATTAGTAAACAGAAATCTTCACACTTCTTATATAAAAGTCGACTCACCTATTGGATCCGCTGATCAGTGCATGTGCGTGCGTCGTGATAGCAGCAGCATCATCATGAATCGAGTAATTTTAGTGACGTTTTTGCTCGTGTGCGTACTCGGTTACATTTCCTCCGTCGATGGAGTTCCAGCGCGCCGGAAGCAACAGACGAACTCTTCGGAAGAATCGAGTGAAATGGAACCATCGGGTAAAGAACGTGGAATGGCACGAAAAGGCCCTGGAAAGCGCAGAAAGGGACAATCATCGGAGGAGAGTGGAGAGAGGAAAATGAGACGACCCCGTCCGCCGCCACGTCGAAGGAAGAACAAGAATAAAAATCGATCATCGACCACAACGACCTCCACTACAACAGCTTCAACAACTCCTATTAGTTCTGCGACTACTACTGCTCGAACTTTGTCTACCACAACACCGGCTACCACTAGTGCATCCGCTACGAATCGGGTGTCTACTACTTCAGCAACGACACCCACAACCCCATCGACGACAACGCCACCAAGTTCCTCGTCTTCAACGACAACTCCATCAAGTTCCTCGTCTTCAACGACAACTGCACCAAGTTCGACAACGCTTCTCAGTACTACCCAAGGTCTATCGCCTACTTCTACTACTACTGCATCCAGTACAAGTACGACACAAAGTTCAACTACTACAACAGCTGCTTCCAGCACTTCATCGACCACCGCTCGTGACAGACCATCACCGCCAACCCGTCCCACACGACTAGATTAAGCATTCAAGCAACCGATTGGTAATAAAATATGATTCACTTTATTAATCATTTACTGTGTGACTTGAACGATCGAATAATTGCGCGTACATATCGTCGTTGTTCTAGCGTTCCGCCTCACAAACACAGTCACGTTCACGTTTTACCAGATGGCCCAGGGTAAAAAGGACGAAGTAGCGGGATTAGAGTTAAACCTAAACACACACAAAACGATCGTTTTATCTAAAATGCTAGTGATAGGTTAAATGTCTATCCATGTCCGAATGGAGGAAGAAGGAAAGGCCATTTCACAAAAAATACGCTATCCCTCGCATGGGGGACAACTCTCTCCTCGCATGGGCAGAAAGAGGAACTGAAATGCTACCTCCAGTTGGGACTGTTTAAAGGATTCACAAAGTACACATATTTGTCTAGTAATAATAGAAGTATAAAAATAAACAATTCATTCGCTCTAGTAAACTGCACTGCTTTGAGGGCATGGAGAGGATGGTTGGACACTATCATTCCCCTGGAAAATGTCCTTCTTTCTTCTCCCTTATACGCTCATGACACGTACGCCTCTCAGAACCCGGGAGAGAAGCAGATTGCTTAACTAATAATCTAACAATATAAACTAGTAAAATAAATCAAACGATTACAGAAACGTTGCACGTTTCCGCCTTTGTCTATCCATACTTTCTTCCCAATGTGTGCGGTGACACACACACGGACACTGCCTTAATTTTGCACATACCCTTATCGACACGATACGTGGTCGAGTACGAAACAGTTCCGCAATGCGCACGTATGCCACCTATCTTTTGGACGCCATTCGTATCAATCGGAAGGAGAAGCACTGCATTTGAGGTCGGAAAAGCCGAAAAATTAGGGAAAACGAAACGATGACCAATCGGCGCACTCGGACAGCTCACGGCGCAGATCGATCGATTCGCCTCATTCCAGCTCGAACTCCTTCTCCCAGCTTTCGTCCGAGTTCGAGGATGACACTTCCGCATCCTTCGTGAAGTGGTTCTTGTCCATCTTGAGCTGATCCTTTCTGCCTTTGCCGCCACCCGTTTGCTGCTGTTGTGCTGTCCCCTTCTTGCCTGCGTTCGTCTGTTGTTGCTGCTGCTGTTGCTGCTGCTTGTTATTTACATTCTTTCCAGCACCACTCACCGTCTTGCCACCCTGTTGCTGACCCGATCCGGACTTGTTTGGCTGCTGTTTTTGGTTATTCGTTGTCCTGTCTTTCTTTCCACCGGCTGCTGCTGTCGTCGTACCAGAAGCAGGGGTCGCTTTACCTTTCGTGTCTGCTTGGGTGGACGATTTTGGTGTCTTCTGTGGTGTGCCTTCAATGTCGGACTGTATCAGAAGCGATTCGTCCACAATGTCTAGCTTGCCGACACTTGTGGATAGCGATTTTTCACGCTCTCGTATTTCCTGTTCGTACTCCTCGAGCAGTCGGGCCTGCTCTTCCTCGGACAGTTCGATGTTGGTTGCGTCGAATTCAGGCACTTCGGCCCACGCGAGATCATCTGCGATGGGGTAAGAAGGTGTTTCCTCTGGTTCGGTTGCTGGAAAAAAGGGTGGGAAAAGTCGCTGCTGCTTGTACACAATTACATATTTTCAATAGCTTAGCTTTTAAATTTTACCTTCCTCAATCGTTCGTCTTGGCTGGTCCGTTTGCACGATCGTTTTGTTCGGTGCACACGTTTCCGTAGAGTTCAGTGCAGCTTTGGCCTTCCGTTCGGCCAGCTCCGCATTTGCATGCGCATCCTCTAGCAGCGCTTTCTTGAAGAGATAGCTGAGAAAAGGCACAAACAGCTAGTAAAATACATTTTCCCCCACTTGTTTCGTATGATTGTGGCTTACCGTTTCCAGAAGTTCATGTGAGCAACTTTGGCAGGCACCAGGGTGACATACTTCTCGTTCAGTATCGTGCTGCTGCCAAGATGTTTGGCTAGCCGCGGCTCCGTAAATTGCTCCTGCTCGACCACCTCCATCCAGCGCTTGTACTTCTCCCGCAGCTCGTCGGCCGGTTCCTCCAGGTAGGTGTCGCTGTTGGCCTGCAGCTCCGCCAAATGCTTATAGAAGCCGGTCAGTGTGAGCGTCCCATCGGCCGTTATCAGTACTGCTTCCGTTTCTTCATCCTCCTCGAGCGATGGGACGAGTGCTTCGGTCACCTGACCCAGGAAGCTGCTGAAGCTTTTCTTCATCGCACCGACCGCCGAATCCGGTTCGCCGAGATGAAACGAACGACCCAATGCTTCGGAAGCGCTTGATGCTTCCGTCTTAACGACCGTCGTTAACTCTGTCAAATCATTTTTTACCGCTTCCAACACCGATGCAGACTGCAAATGGAACGGTGTAAGTGTGTTAAAAACAGGGGGGAGTGAACGCAATTAGATTGTGAAGGGTGAATAGTCTCACCCACACGAGCACGCAATTTGGAATTTTATGATTCAATTCAAACAAAGGCTAAACAGCTGTTTAGGGGGAGCGCAAGCAACTCACTGCGCCATAACATTCGTGACTTACCTTTGTACGAGCCGTATCAATCCACGAGCCCCACCAACTGGACGAGCTGGCCGAGGCAGTGCTTCCGGTAGGGCTTATCGGTGCATCGGTGCTCACCTTCCCTTTGATCGGGTTGGTCGGTGCATCCGATGGGCAGACCGTCTCATCGCTGGGACTGTGGGACAGCGAAAAACGTGTACATTAATTTCCAGAGAATACATGTGTTTTCTAAAAACACATGCAATTAAATAGTTTAGCAAGTAACACATTACACAGCTACTAACCTTTTATCTGCCATATCGACACACTGTACCGTGTTTGTGTTGTGTTGTTATTTATAATATGGGGTACGCGAAGGGAAGGGAGGGAGACTGTAGAAAGAAGGGGCAGTGGAGCAAAAGCAACAGGAAATGTGGCACACACTTTATGGACAAGCCCTTCCCTTTGCTCTGCGGGAGTAGAGCAAGTGGCTGGCAGGACAGCGCCGAACTCCGACACACCAAAAATCGATGGGGGGTGAATTGATTTTCACACAAACACACACACACACATACGAACGGCGATTGCAACCTATGTAACGCAAGCACTTTTTTGTTGTTGGTTCTGTATGTCCGCTGCAATGTGCGTCGTGTTATGATGTGGGGCAAGTTCTTCCTCTAGCACAAAAGTAAGTCGTGTCTGGTGAGGGTGTTGCTGTTGCTACCGCCGATAATTCGGTTTGGCATTTTGTATTCTGGCCGCGTTGGATCGAGCGACTCGACTTGGGATCCTAGAGTCGCGCAGACACTAGAGGCCCTGCTATTGGTTTCACAATTTTGTAAATAAAAGCGCACGTATGCCAGTGGAAAATACAGAGCCCGTTTTTACGCACAACAAAGCAACTGACAAGTGCAATGTGGGTGATCTGACTGGTCAACAGTATTGACATCAAAGGGATATCGAAATCTTTTTTTTTTTAGTCTGCTCGTGGGTGCTTTACAAACCAAGATGGTTTGAGTTTGCTCATTTTTATAAACAGAAAAAGAGATTTTTGGTTCTTTATTTAAGCGAGATAAGGTAACGTAAACAAAATAAAGGGCAATTTTCCACGGTGAACGAGCAAACGCCACTCCCTCTACTGTAGCAGCTGTCACATTGGGCTAGCATTGTAATCTAAACAAATCACCATTTCACAAACAAAACAAAAGGCACACGAAACAATACAAGCATTTCGCTAGTAGTAATAAGGTTTCTTTTAGTATAATTACTGCGTCCCACATCCCATACCAGATGGCTACAAAAAGTCCAGTGAGCGTAGTCCACCCGACGGTGGCCTCAGGCCAGAAGGGCAAATCAAATGGATCACTCAACATTTCCTCCGACATCATGGACGATCTCGCCAGTCGGTTCATCATCAATGTACCGGTGGAGGAGCGGGAAAACTTGATTCGCATCTACTTCCAAATGGAGCTGGCACATTGGTTCTATTTGGATTTTTATTGTGCAGAGAATAAGCAGAAATGTGGCATCAAACAGTTCGCTCAGCAAATGTTTAAGGTAAGGAACACGCAAACACAAACACAAACACATTCCTTCCAAGGACGCTGATGTTTACACGGCTTACTTTGTCTGCAGCATGTACCGTTCCTGCAACCCAACTGGCCAAACGTGGACACGGTACTGGAGAACTGGAAGCAGTACAAGCTGACCGTACCGACGTACGGTGCGATACTGCTGTCCGAGGATATGAAGCACGTGCTGCTGGTACAATCGTTTTGGGCGAAATCGTCGTGGGGCTTTCCGAAAGGCAAGATAAACGAGAACGAGGAACCGGTCAACTGTGCGATACGCGAGGTGTACGAGGAGACGGGCTACGACATCCGCAAGCTGATCCGACCGACCGAGTATATCGAGGTGATCATTAACTATCAGTTCACGCGGCTCTACCTGGTCCCGGGCGTACCGCTGACCACGCTGTTTGTGCCGAAAACGCGCAACGAAATCAAGTGCTGCGAATGGTTCCCGGTGGACGTGTTGCCCGTCTCCAAGCACGACAGTATCGTGAAGGACAACCACAACCTAACCGGTAATTCGTTCTTCATGATTTTACCCTTCGTCAAGAGGCTGAAGAAATGGCTCGAATCGTTTCCAAAGCAGGGTAAGGGTGGGGCCAGTAAGGGCAATGGGCAGCAGGCAAGCAATTCGCCCGTGTTTGGGCGAGAGTCTACTGGCAAGCAGAAAATATACTTCGAAAACAATATTGTTGGCAGTGGCAACAAGCTGCAGCAGACTTCGCAACAGCAGCAAGGCCAGAAACAACGACAGAGACATAAATCTATGGGAGAGCTGGAACAGCAGCAGCAGCAGCAGCAGCAACAGCAACAACATCCGCAGATACAAATAATGCAACGTGGGAAATGTATCGCTGGTGGTGCACCGAATGTCACAAACCGATCGCAACAGAAGCAACAGCAGCCACGAGACGATGCTTACCAAACAAATCAGCGGGCGGCCAGTGTGGTCAACGAGAGCTATAAGGACTTTTCGCTCGGTGTCGCCGATGAGTCGTCCGCGATGAAAAAGAAGTTTAATCAAACCTTCCCTACTGGCCAACCAATATTGACAGATGTACTCAGAATTCCCCAGGCTATCGGTGCTGGTAGTGGTGGTGGTGAGCGGCAGGCTAAAAGTCAACCGAAGAGAAAATTATTCGCCAACGAGACAGCACCGGCAAAACCTGAGCCGGAAAGAAAAAAAGATAACGAGAAGGAGGTGGAATCGGATGAAGAATCGATGGATAGCTATGTTGATATGTTGTTGCAGGAGAGTCGCTATGACAGGTTTAGGTTTGGTGTTTACCCTTGGAATAATTTTCAACTAGGCTTCTCGGAATTCTTGTTGCCTGATTTCCATGCACGATTTAACTGAGGACAGGAGCAGATGAATAAATGAACTACCGAGAATTTGTTTTGCATAAAACAAGCAAACATACTATGAGACCATTACACAACGGAAGTGAACTGAATGCATCCGAACATTTGTGGAGCGACTCCGAAATACCGAGATAATGGATGCTAAACTGTGAGCGGTTCCGAAGGTTCCTGCGATCGATGCGATGACAGTATGTCCGTTGGTGGAATAATGCATCGTTTTGACAGGTTAGTAAAACAGTTAAGTGAACAAAGAAGTTAACTTTCCCTGTCTTAGCGTGGGCTTTGGACGAACTTCCTTCCGTGAAAAGTATCCAACTGTTAAAGGGAGGAAAAACCATATGCGTATTACGATGGTTTTTCTGAGATTTTATTGGTTTCGCTTTATTGAAGGAGGATATATTTAAAAACGTTTTTTT
>KB702027.1:0-14504 GCA_000349165.1 Anopheles christyi | reverse complement strand
CCCCCCCCCCTCCCTACCCTGCTCGCTCCAGATGCTGCTGGCGATAATGATAATGATGATGTTATTGATGCCGGCCTGATGATCGTCATCCTAGTGCTGTTGGACTTGTTGGCGCTGATGATGATGATGATGATGTACATGTACGATTAAGCGCAGCTTAAAGTGACGGCTTAATAGGTACCCTCGCCTCACACCTCTTTGCTTTTTTCCCCCGCAGCAGGCGCTTTGGTTCGCCGCCATGGCGTCCCGGTGCGGTAGTTTCTTCCGAAGTGGATTAGGTTGCAAAAGGGAATGGTTGTGTGTGTGAGAGTTTTTTTTGCGCTATTTTGGTTTGCATTAAATGAACAGTTGCACAGGGCAGGCAATCAACAACAACAACACTGCATCACATACAGTTCATAAAGTGAAGCTTGTGTTGTTTGTAATTAAAATCACCCGTAATTGCTCCTACTGGTAAGTAATCATAACGGGTAGGCCGGGAGCAGGAGAGTAGCTACCGAAGGAATAGGGCACACACGATTTAAGTCAGCAAAAACCGTTTGTAATATAAATTACAAAACACACCCGATTGGAGCGGCAAAGGTGCGGGCGTTGTTTTGATTCACATAAATTTTGCAATTACAGAAAACTAAACACTTGCTCGCATTGGCTGCTCCATCATACAGGCCGCGATCCAATGATCGATAGTACGGCTTGTTTTGAGGTGATTAGAAAATAAAACTGTTTCGCGGCAGGAGCATATTTAATCAATAACGCTTTTTTGATAGATTTATGGCACACAGTTTGTATTTCAATGCAAAAAAATTGTAAAACTCGCTTGTTTGTACGCTTTTGTATCTTTCACGTGCTGCACAGTTTGGTTTTATCTACAATACATAAGTTTGCATCGGTCGAGCCTTTGGCTCGTTTGGTTCTGAATGCATAATGACATCCTATCCCGTCTCCCCCATGCACCAATGACGGACTAACGACGCATGATAACGCACACCATCGGCCATAAGCAAGGCTAGCAAAAATGGCGCCACCCGTCTTGAGACGGGTTACCATGCTACGCTACCATGCTGGCCGGGGTGGTTTGTGTTGGTTATTTCCGTCCTCTCTGAGGCAAATAATGAAATGCCTTCCCCCAGTTATTGACGGGTCAAGTTTAAATGCTTAACCGGATCGGACTGGATGCTTATCAGGGCAAAATAATGGGATATGGAAAAGGGGAAAGAAACGGGGTAATAGAACTTAGATTGTGCTCTGAAAAGAAACTTCCGATTGCAGATTTGCGTTGGTTGGAGTTATGTGGCGTTGGATAAGCTTTTTTTTTGTTCCAAAGGCCTCATTTAAACGGGTTAAGCTGCAGCTTTATGGTTCATTATCACTAGCACACAGGCCAAGAGCATTGCAATACGGCCGCTGAAACTGCGAAGCATGGAGGCAAACAAATCGAAAACCTTGAAAATGATACTTCTTGTTCGATTTGTGTGGGTGTATGGTTTTTTATAGTCTGCATTATTACAATCGCTCCCACGATAGGACAATAAAAAAAAAAAAAAAATTGAAAGGATTGTGATTTGAACAGAGAAATTGCACGTGCTAGGAATACAAGTGGTATCCTAAATACAAAAATCCATCCCAATACCGTCCATCTTTTTCCGGACGTTCCGGACGATTAACGACGGCTTCGAGTTAGGCTCAATGAGGTTGAAATAATAGAAGATGAAAAAACTAGGCAGACAGTTGAGGGAGGCGAGGTGTGGAATGAAATATTCTAATGCAAAACAATAATGCCTAGCGAACAAATTTTATGTTGAAGCGTCACAGACCAACCGGGCCTGCCGGTCCACTTAGTCCGAAAAGTGTTTCGCAATTACGGATGCGGCAATGCGTGCGGAATCACAATGCGGGCGTGGTGTGTGTGGGAGAAGTTTTGCTGGGCTTTTATTACCCCAAGCCTTTTGACTATTGCCGCTTGAATCTAGCGATTGAACACAGTGAAGGACAAAATTCTGAGGTACGTTTAGATTGAGGGACAAATTCTTCATTTGATTTAAATAAATTATTCAAAATATTTTGTTTCAATTATAGCTTATCTTATTTGAAATCCTATTTGAAAATAGATTTTTTATATTTCCACGATACGGTATGAAAAACTTGCAGATTTCCTCTGTCACCAGCGTTTACATTACACTCCGTGGTTATGCACAATGACATAGTTCGGCAAAATTCTGTTCCAGATCGATAATGTTCACTGGCCTAGAAAGCAGTAAAATAATCATAAAGCACCAAGTTCAATCAAATATTCACAGTTAAAGCCACTCATGTGGAAATCGCCATGAAAATGTTTATGTTCACTGTTTCACTGCCCGATAGAATGCTGTAAAAGTTTGTGCAATTTAAGGATGTAATTGAATTTAAAACTTTTTACCGACGAATCGTATTCAATAAGGATCACGGTGGCTTAATACCAAGTAATGAAATTTAAAATTCATTTGGTATGTTTGAAACAAAAAAGGCGATATAAAAGAAAACAGAAGTAAACAGTGCTATTAGAATGTAAAATACACAGACTCGCCTGTGACCTAGTCACTTCTTTACGTATTACGCCTGCTGCCATGCTTTCGTGTAACGATAGGAAGGGTAATGATTTACGGACCATGTAGTCATGACCACGTCCAATTGATTATACTGCAGCATTGCCGGAGGGATTCAATCCAACCGGAAGCTTCATCCCTGCTGTCACGCGTGGAAAGAAAAACTGCGCGGTGCCTTTACCATAACCGTTCGACACAGTGCTCTGTGTCTACTTCCCAGTTTGAAAGTGTGCCAGTCACGCAGCTGCATGTATGTTTTCCCCTTTTGTTCAACCTAAAAAATGAGAGAGTAAAGAAAATGCACTTGCCGTTCGAGTTGGCAGAAGTTGGCAGCAGAGAGCTATGCTAGTAATGTTGCCTGGTTTGGGGTCCTGGACATGGACACATTGTCCTGGTGATGCTTTATTACTGCAAGCTGTCGCCGGCAATAAAAGAGTTTCAAGAGCTATAGTAGTGTCATGGGTGAAAGAACCATTGGGAAGCGTTGTTGTTTATGCAGTTGAATTGTTGTAACCGTTGCAAAATGACAAAGACAATTCCGACACTAAAAGCAAGAAATGTAAACACATATCATTAAACAATATGACAGCAAATTTTCATTTTTCCATTCCGGGTTTCTACTTCTCTTTTCAGAACGGTTTTGTGGAGTGTGAGCAGGAAAGCTGCCCAGCGGTGGATGATTGCTACTTCTATAAAAAGAAAGGTCCAGACGAATGCTGCGACAAGTGTATCGGTAAGTTGTCTAATGGTTATACACAAGAGCAAAAAAACCTTACATCTTGTCTTGTATGTTTTCACCATTTTCACTCCCGTTGACAGGATGTTTATACGAGGGCCGACACATCGACAGCGGTACCGAGTGGACCGATCAGGAGGATCCCTGCATGCACTACAAATGCGTTTCCGGTGTGGTAACGCGCTCGGAGATGAAATGTTACGCCCCGTGCTCGGATCCGAGTCCTCCACGCAAAGGCCAGTGCTGTCCAACCTGTCTTGGTGAGTTGCAAAATATATTCTTTCCCTCACTTCCAACTGTGCGCCCTGGCCAAGGTCAGTGGTGAGTAGTATCGGGGAGCAGCTTGTACCTGCTGGGTGGTCTAGTGTGTGCGCTCATTATCACTTCGCTTCCCAAAATGCACCGGAAAGCACGATGAGCAATTATAAGCATATTAGCTGTTCGAGTTCAGTTCAGATCTAGCTGGTGATGAATTCACTTTGGCAGGGCAAACGGGAAGGTAACGATGTCCCGCTGTGGGTGAGAATGGAAAATAAGCATATGCAAGCGCCACTCGAGCGGCTGATGACGGTGCAGCGGGTTGGAACAGCGTTGGGAATACTCGGAGCAAAGGGATGTAGATAAATAGATAAAGCGTAAAAGCAACAATAAAAACAAGGGATTGGAATGGAATTTGTTCTTTAATCTAGAACAAGGTACAAACATCTAAAGGGAAAGAGGCGCCCGACAGAAACTAATTCCTTTCGGTGCGTTTCTTCTAGATGCGGGCGTGGACAACTAGCTTTGGAATGTTTCGGGGCAAAGCTTTCCAAATCGGGATCCTTGGAAGCGAGTCACGAGTCGATGATTTATTAACCAATCTTCCCTAATCAGCCTCTTCCCCTCTTCTCTGCTGCCCTCTGTGTGTGTATTCTCGCCTTCCCGGCCTCGGCAGCTCCAGCTTTTTGGACCATTCGATGATTGATGTCCAAGAGCAAGAGCGCGTTCCACCATTTCCAAAGGTATTTTTCTCGATGGCATTTACGTTTTGCCGATTCCAGGGTTCGGGTGGATGAAGGGAGCATCATTATCCCGAGAACGATGGCAAGCTTTCGATTTTACGACCGCACTAGACTCGTTGGAACTGTTGTTGGGAAAGTAGTATGCCTGGGGTCGAAGAAGATTTATCGAAGAAGAAGTAGCGCTAGGCCGACGCAATCTACCGCATCCACGTTAAACGAGTCGTCTGTAGAAATTAGCAAACAACACACCGTACGCTGTTGACTCGCCGGTGAGATGGTGATGAGAGTTGCCAGTTCCCAGTGTCTAAGGGGTCACAGCGTACACACGCTAAGCAGCACTTCCGCCCGTACGATTGAACGGTGGGCTCCGGTGGCCTCCCCGTAGGAAGCAAACGGTATCGCATTAGTGGCAAAAACCACGGCCACAGTTTGTATGTGTGTTTTTATGTTGATAATTTTTTTATTTACCGCACGTTGGGTGGTCTCCCTACGGGTGGGTGCACATCATCGCCGCATTGTTTTCAAATGTGGCTCATCACACCGACCGTTGCTGGCCGCCCTATCGATGATGCGCCGCGAGGCGATGATTAAGCTTGAGGCTGTGAGACAAGAGGAAAAGTAGAGAGAACGAATCACGCGCATCAGCACCCGGTGACGGCTGAAGGCCTTTGCTTTCTTCCCGCTTTCGACGCGGCAACGGTGGCAACAGAGGCCCCGGGAGACTTACGGCTGACAGCTTCACGTAAGCACGTGTGGGTAGTGCTTACGCACATGCTGATTGTGCTAGAAATGTTCTTAGAGGAAGAATTTTAATTTGTAACAATAGTAACAAACATTGTGCTTTAGACTTTTAACAATGTTTCGCGACGAGCGTCCTCTCAGTGAATCCATTTACCTATTCAGTGATAAATTAACCGCTTGAGTGTACGAGTGTTCAATGCAGATGCAATCTCTAGCTCCTCTCTCCACTCAAGATGAGAAAAAAATTGTGAACTTTACCACCACCTTACCACGATGCCCTTCGCGAAGGAAACAACACACACCATGTTGAGCATTGGGCGATAAGATCGAAATGCAAAACCCCTCCAATACACTGTGTCTGCGTGTGTGTGAGAGTTTAATCCATATAATGCGGTAATTTATTGCTTCGTTGAAGAGTGCCCATTACAGGCCGGACTATAAATTAAAATAATTTAAAAGAAAAAACCCCACCAACAACGTTCTATTACACTCGATATATGTTGAAGATTAGGTTTTGGGGGGAAGGAGGATTGGTGGGTTAGGGGAAACTGTGCCCTTAGACGAGTGTCTCTTCTGTGGCGCTCGAGTTGATAATTATTCCCGCTCGCACTTGTTCGAAGAAGCAATTATCCACACTTACTATGCTAATCGTATCGGGTGCCGAGCAAAACGGTTGAACGAGGAAAGGAGACGACGACGGTGCGTGTAGAATATGTTTTATTTGATCACCTCTCTGGGCTAGAGGTGAGCAAGAGATCGATTTGTGATAAATTAAATCAACACCTTAGCAAGGGGCCAGCAGGCAGACAGATAGAGGAGAGTAGTTGTCCGCTGAAAACGAACGATCGTGTAGCGTTAGCGATCGTTGGTCGTAATATCTTATCGGGAGTTTTTGTTTTCTCTGTGCTCTTTTCAATTCCCATGAAACAAGGACATCGTCGACTAAAAGGATATTGATTAATTAAATACAAATTCCAGATTCTTGTACGGTGAGAGTGTGGAGGTTAGAGCTTCCATCGCCCTCAGACCATAATGCACGCGCCTGCCCCCTTCTTTGAGGCTGTAAATTTTATCACAATCACCGATTGGAGCCGGCAAGCTTCATCGACCACTCACTCAAGAGCCTCCGAGCTCTCTCGTTCGCATTCGTTCGTGACCATCAAAACCATTAACAAACGGTCCTCTTTCGCTTCACATATTACCACCCTGCCGACTTGCTCGGAATACTCGGAGCAAAGGGATGTATTAGGTCGGTGTGCGAGTAATAAGATGGTAAAATTTACGATAGCGCTCCGCTGTCTTTGAGATCGCGCTATAAAAGTGTCGTATTTACATAAGAAATATCTTTCGCGATAAAATATTTCCTGGTGGACTGGAATCTCCGGGTTCGTTCGTGGAGTTTGCCTTTTTTGTTTAGTTTTTCGTTTACTTCTTGGCCCGTTGTTGTTCACACTTTCACCCAACTGGTTCGTGAGGCCCACCCGACGTGTGCGATCGAAACAATCCTTTAGAATGGAGAGATTCTATTTTGTTGGCAAATTTTCATCTTGCATCGATAGTTCTTGCTATATGTTGTTAATGAAGGGTCTGGAATGAAAGTTAGGTTACTTGGGGGGAGTGCTGAGGATAGTGTCAACATTGCGGGTACTTCTGATGCTATAGTAGAGGATTGATTCGAAGTACAAACGCTCAGATAGGTTCTTCATGCTTCAAGATTCCTTCCTTATACCATGTGCATGTGTAATGGCAAGTGCTTGTCTAGTGATGATCGTGCTGCTGCTAATAGCGATTGGCAAAAAGCGCGAAATTGAGGACCTTCAGTGGAATGTCTACCCCTACTGGGCGGAGGTTAACCATTTCTGACCCTGCGAAATGTCACGCAGAGGAGCGATTCGCATGTACGTACGATTCGTTTGACAAACTCACACACACTCAAATCCTCGCGTTTCCAATTTGTCAACGATTTGTCTAGTAACAAGCGACACTAACTGGAGGAGGAAGAAAAAAAACACGAAGCAACCCCGAAACCGCCTTCGCCTTTGACAGACACGGACGCGCCTCGCGACCATGAAGTCATGCAGGCGCTTCAAACGCACCGCGTTTCATGCCCGTCCTTCACTGACGGGCCACCGAAATTGATTCATCAATTCCGTTAGTGTCTGGAGTAGCTGGGCTTTTTTTCAAATTCGGCAGGCTAAATTAAGATAGGACCGAATGGAGTGGTTACTTCCTGACATTCCACTCCTTGGAGGCTTCTCCCGTTCTCGCTCCCCTCCCATTCAGACCTCAATTTGTCATATGGCATAATAGGGGAGGGAGAGACGCGGTTTGTTAGAAGCTCTCCCATCATCCTGTCAACGATGCTCAACGAGCCGTTAGTCCTCGGGGGATGGGAAGATGTGTACAAGACCTCCAAGAATCCAGGGTGTGTTCTAAGCCTTGGGTTATCATTAATTTTCATTTGATTGTATCGCATCTCCTTCCAGCCCTCCCCCCTCAACACCCAGTGACTCCTAGCGACCTTCGTGGTCTTCGGTATCTCAATTTCCAGTGTTTCTTTATCTCAGCCTACCCGATACACCCGTTGGTGGCGCTGCCGCTGTCTGCCGCTGTCTTTGTCAAGCTGTCAGGCTAATTTGACTATGATTAGTGCCGGTCTGTGTTCTTGCTCGGGCGCTCGGACATTCCTATACCTCGAGACCTCCTATTGGTGGGGAACCTGGAACTCGATGGTCTAGCTAAAAAAGTTAAAAAAAAACGATGCAAGCTGCTGCATCGGATGATCGGGATCTCGGGGGTTGAAACGTAGCGATGGAGAATTCCAACTCGAACGTTCCCCTAGGAATGGTTTATCGTTTCCCACCCTCAGTCATTGGAAGGAGAATGCTTAGGCGCGTTTACTCTACAAATCGTTCGACATCTTTCGTTTTCTCAGAATTGATTTTTATCTCTCGAGCGAGATCTTAATTGTATGCTTAATCTATAATTAACAAGCGTATTAATATACGATTCGGGCTTCTCTTTGCTCGGCACCTCGTCGCTCTCGTCGAGTCTAGTCGTGTTCGATTCACCATTCTAGTTCCGTTCCTACCCTTTGCTAGGAACCATTGCACAAGCTGCTCGACATGCTTCTAGGGCCGCACCCGTGCTTTTTTCGAGAATGAGACGTACGAAAGAAAAGGATATAGCGATAGGGCGCCCTGCTGCGGGATAGATTCCTCATAACTGTTTGACATTTATTTATCGATTTATTTATTGTCGACAGCCGAGAGACATGGGTGATCTGCAATATTAATCGTCGAGGGTCGATTTTCATCGCAATCCGATGGCCTCGTTGGTAGATTCGTGACAATGGCACAGGCGAAGAGTGGGTGAGAACACTTTGCTCGCGTATAGACAAAAATCTCCAGGAACTCCGCAGGAACAGCGCTCGTGCTTTTTGTTCTGTTCTGAGGCAGCTCGGAAGCTCTGGGGGTTTTGGGGGCTTTTTGATGATTTAATCTAATCGCGTAATGTTCGTTTGGATTTGTTTCGTGTGCTGCTACGCGCACACTGTTCCTTGATTTATCACTGAACATTTCGCGTTTGACAGCATAGAAGGGACGGCAACATGCGGTTGGCAAGATAGAAAAAAAAAAACAAAACATTTCTCGCGCGCACGCCACACGACCAAGTGATCACATCGATATTAAGATATTGTTAAAGAGTGTGCTTAAAAGTGATGTGTTTTTGGGAAAGCAACGCAGCCCATTCCACTCACACAAACGCATACGGTAAAAATTCGCTTAAAAACGCACGAAGGGTGAGGTGTGGAGTGTTTTTTTTGTATATCTGTGATGAATTTGTGCGACCTTGGGACGGAGGAATTCCGCCTGCTAATTTATGCAACAATCAAGGGGTAGGGGGAAACCGTCACCGTTTGTTGGGCGGACTCGGGTTAGGCGGGTTGATTGGTAGGTGAAAACACAATTCTGCTAAATCCGGAATTCCGATACGCGTGTAATAAACACCTAGGGACAAATATGGAAATCATCATCATTTTATGTGTGTGTGTGGGTGAGTCGATAGCATTCGCCTTTTAGGCACCATATTACCTAATGCTAGTTTATGTGGATGTTAAAGGTTTTTTTTTGTTTCGTTTGCCAGTTGCAATTCCATTAAGAATTCCAGTGCGTGTGGTTTTTTTTTCTCTTCTATTTCAACCACGTGCTTCCGACTAGTTCCAACTGGGAGGCGGTCCATTCTCGAGTGCTTGATTTTTAATTGAAAGAAACGCACCGAACATAATTGGATCATAACTACCAAATGAGCTGCCGTTGCTGCTGTTGATTGAAAGCAAACCACACGATCATCGCGATTCGCGAGTAATGATGATGAGACTGATGAGCATGATTTGTTTTTTCTTTGCCCCCCTGGTTGCTACGGCTACGGAAGGACATGGAAGATGTTCTCGGGCAGAACAAAATAAGGATCTGATTAATGCAATCGACAAGATGGACAAGCGGCAAGACAGCGCACCGAAAGCAAATAAACACAACCATGTAATAATCGACATTCGCTGCGGTAAAATCAGAGGCAAATCTGAGAGAGTAGGAGGAGTGAGAGGGAGCGTGATTATGTGCTGCAGGTCTTCGATCCCATAGCCTCAAAGTCATCCTGGGCGGTCCAAAATTGGCCGGTCGGTCGGTTCGTTTGCTTACTGCGATCGTGCCCGTTCTCTTGTTTTTGGGTTGTTCTGTTAGTTCCTTTTACCCATTGCTTGTGGGTTTTTTTTTTTTTTGGGAAGAGCCCAACGGTGAGTATCTGAGGCAATCCGTCATCGGGGTATGCTGGGTCGTAGCAGATGAAAACATTAAATCGTATGCTGGGCCCTTCTGTTTTTGTTTTCTTCTGCTTCTTCGATCCAGTGCGATAGAGGAAGGGAAGTATTTTTAACATTTTTGCATCGATGTTCGTTTCGGTTCCGTGCGTTTTTTGTGTTTGTTTGACCATCCCTTTAATGCCTATTAGGAGATTGAGATGCCAGATTGAGGAGAAGTAGCAGAAACGGCGCAAACCACATGATGGACGGGTTGTCGATTTTGTGGCACAAAACAAAACCACTAGTAAGGCGGCTTAGAAAAAGGTTTTCTTTGAGATGTCTCTTCTCTCCTCAATAAATCCTCAATCAAGCTGCTGTCCTTGCCCTGCGTTACTCTTTGTGCCCGAAAGGGACACAAGGTGGGTCCCCTTCTGGAGCAAGTAAAAAAAAAACAATTCAAAGCAGCCCAAATTATTGCTCATTTTGGCATAGCAATGTTGATAATAAAACGGTTAAGCGAAACCACCCAACGTAACGCAGCAAGGTTCGACGCTTTTGGTGGCAGCAAAGCTCCTTCAAAGAAAACGAACCTTCTGCATCTCGTAGAAAAGCCGGGACGACGGCTGTTGTTAGGGGTTTCTCGAGAGTTTTGTTTCATCCAAACTCCATCACACCATCTTGTGAGCAAACGCGGTACGAATCGAATTTTATGGTTGCTGGCCCCAGTTTTGTGTGCGCTTGTTACATTGGCCGTCGATCGCAATGAAAAGATGAATCATGCCAAAGGGTGGTTGAAACAGGGAACGATGAAGTGATTGTTTGATTATGGAGAAAATTATGGGCGTCGTAAAACAAATGCACGGCGGCGCTTAGAAGAGACGCATTCTCGGCCTGGTGGGTTAGATTGTTGGTAGAATTATGTCGGGGAAAGGCAGAGGGTCGACTCGGCGCGATCAGCGTGTGGTCTTAAGTGGCGCGTTCGGTGAGGGGCGTTTGACAATGCTGAAGAAGTCATTAACTAATTTCGATTGTATCTTTGTGAAGGATTTCCGATGCGTTCGGTAAATTAGAGGGAGAGGCATTTTTTCGACACAGGTAATCGAGTTATTTTGTTTGCGTTATGGTGGTATTAAATAGCTTTTTATGTAACATACAAAAATCTCAGTTTTTGTTCATGTTTTACGAGGTCATTTTGTTTATATAACCATTACACTGCAATGCTCGTTTTTTATTATTGAATCGATCCATTTTTTACAACGTAACCAAGTGCCACCAGTTTTATACTCCTTAGAAATAAACTTTAGAAACATATTAATAATTTTATTCACTTTCATTCCGCTGCACTTTTATTATGTTTTTTTTTAATCCACTTACCCCTACGATTGATTTCCATACGCCTTTTCACTTCCTCGCGAACGAGCAGCGATCATTGAAATGATCATAAAAATGTAACCCAATAAAATAATGCCATTTACCAACGGGTGCAGATCCATTTGGCATCGGGCACTGCATTCTTGCGGTTCGTCAAACCCCGTCAACGTGCGAGCGGATTATCATTTATTACCCCGCACGGAACTTATCGGCAATGTGGCAACTGTGGCAGGCAGGATTAACGATGCTCCACTGAGTGCTTCCCCCTAGATGCAGCTGCAGCAGCATAGTTTCCGCATTCCCGCTGCGTGGCTGTATGGCCCCGTAATCAGTTTTGAAGGATTCTCGCAGCTTTCAATCTAAATTGCATACAAATTACCCGATTTATTGACGTGCCCCTTCGGAAGAGCTTTATCGTAATTTACTGCCGCTCGGGTCAAACAGGATACCAGGGTGATCCATTAGGCCCCAGGCTTGGGAAACGTGGCCTGTGCCCATCATTTGTTTTTCCCTTAATGAATGCAAATACCTTTCCACTGTGCTTTTATTTTATTTTTTCTTGGCTTCCTTCGTTTTGTGCCCAAATGGTGAAACTTTTCTGCAAAGCGAAAGGTTTTGGGCGCTAATGGGAAGCTTATGTGGGCAAAGCGTTTCGAGTGGTGGTCTGTTTTTTTTTTTTTGCTGTTGTTTGCTCTTGAGCAAACGATGCGTTTCTCATGTTTAGCGTATTTAATCCGATGATATTAATTTGTTTTGGCGTAGTTTTTGTAGCTTCTGGAATTTGTTTTTTGTTTCTTTGTGGCCAGCGAACCGAATCCTCCCTAGCAAAGGAGATGGTTTTGTGTTTGTTGTTGCTGTGTTACTTTATGGCTTGCAAGAGATTGATGAATTTCCAATCAGCTTGAACATCATGGAGAGAGAGGGAGAAACACAAAGTTTCTTGTTTGTTTTGGGTGCTGTAATCTTTTCAAGTTAAGAAATTAAGCTCACTGTGGTATTTTTCCGTTTGCTTTTGCACCAACACCCTCCAAATTTGTATGGGGCTAATGGGGTCTTTTTGTTTTTCTTCTTTTTTTATTCAAACCCACTCCCCTCCCTTCCAAAAACGGCCTCCCAACCCCCTCCCCTCAATAAATGGTTAAACATCTCCAAAGCCTTCTTCTCTCCCGCTTATAAGAAACGCAC
This sequence comes from Anopheles christyi, assembly GCA_000349165.1. NCBI lineage: Eukaryota > Metazoa > Arthropoda > Insecta > Diptera > Culicidae > Anopheles > Anopheles christyi. The sequence goes on along the minus strand of KB702027.1, from coordinate 2,087 downwards.
CCGTAAGACCACCAATGCCGATTTTTAACAGCGAATTTGCGGTCGTTTCGAAACCGATAAACGATCCGGTTTGGCGCGAAAACCCATAAGCTTGTCGGGTGCTTGAATTGTACCAGAGAGGCATGGTGGTATGGGTGCAAGGTGCAGCCCGTGGACAGCAACACAGCAAAATAACACATTACCGAACCCGGTCGCTCATAAAGCTTGATGAACATGTTGATCTTTTTTTTTTGGATGAAATTTATTGAAATCCATTCGGAAAAGCTCTCTCGGCTTGGGCAAAATGTCGCTGCCGTTCCAGCGTGGTGAGTGAGCAATCCCATTACGCATTCCGGCGAAGCCATTTGGTCGGGGGAATAGCTAAAGCTTGTCGTTAATTCTCGTACCGGACACACGCATGTGGAATCCTTTTGTGCCACCCAAACCCTCCCCACGGCTGCACTCCTTCGGGAGGTGGAGCCATCATTCCACCAATTAGCTGGAAATGGTTCATCGAAATCTTGCACAAAACGCTAATTTCTCCTGACATCTGATGGGCAGCCCTAGCCGTCAGGCGAGGAAGGAAGAGGCGGAGTAGGCGAGCGTTATCTTTCCACTTGACGCAACGGACCACATTTTCGTTGCCACTCGTCTCTTCAACGTCCGAGTCGTAGTTGGCCCTGCACAGACTGTCAGACTGCGCGACTGCGGACTGCACGACTGTGCACACTTTACTGAGACGGAGGGGGGGATGGGGGTGGAGGAAGGGGTGATAAGCCGTAGGAGTTTTGCTCCCCTTTGCTGCTAGCTGAGCTGAGGGCACTCATGCGTGTGTGTGTACATATGGTGTCTCCGGGCTGGCTGGCTGGCTCGTTTAGCTAGCATCTCTATGACGACCACGATGATAAAGTGGTGGTGGTAGGTGGGTGGGGCGGATCGAGATGAAGCGAATTATGAATTTATAATTTATACGCTTTTAATGAGGCCGAACCGGTTGGGGGTTTTGGTTTGATGTTTGCTGAACCCGAATTACCGCACACTTGCGCACTAGGGTGGCCGCCACCCTCCAATGCTGAAAAGCCACGGGGTTGTGAGGGTTGTGAGTGATAAAAACAAGAGCCACAACCCCGGCACAGATGTGTGTGGTTGCAGGGTGGGTAGAAAAGTTGCCCCCAACGGTTGGACGGAGGCTTATAAACGGAGGTTTGTCATCGTCGTTAGAAGGTGTCATTACGGTTGTGTTTGGGACTTAGTTGACTGCGATTTGCTTCGTTTGATGCAATTAGGTTGTGTGCGGAATGTTGCAAGATAAGGTTGTTTAGATTTTTATTTTGATATCGCATGGAGGATGTCTTAAAACACAACTTTTTTAAAAGCCAAACAATGCCTACATAATCGTTTTGATGTACTGTTTTGTTTCCAGCAACAGACAATCACTCAGAGTTATTTCCGTTCCGCGATGATTTATTATCCTGTATTCCAAAACCCACAGCACACATTAATGTTCGATGTTTATTGCCCTTCTGGGTTGATTGATTGGCAGTTCCTCTTCTTCCAGAGAGAGAGGGAGAGAGAGGGAGAGAAGGAGAGCAAGAGTCCTACCACAACACATGTTAATTGTACGTGAACAGGCGAACGTGATTGTACTCCCGTTTTGCAAAACAAAGCAAAAAAAAAAAACAAAAAACAAATGAGTTCAACGATCGATCACTGCAACGCTTTTGTTCCAACATTGTATCTGGCTGGCCATCGACTTTATTATGCTGTTCTATGTGCCTCATATTGCAAATATTGCACTTTTTTGCCCTCCTTCCACTTGCTTCCCGAAGGAAGTCCGATGAGATTTATTTATCTTGTGTATTTGTGCATTTCGTGCGTTGCATCATCCAAGCGAGCTGAAGGATGCAACCAGCAATTTTAAAGCGATGCATAATAAGTCACGAAATCAATTTTCTCTGCCCATTTTGAGCACTGGGAGTAACACAAAAGTTAGCAAGAAAATAAAATGAGAGAAGAAATGAAAATAAACAATAAAAATAAGTGTTGCTAAAACTGATCACTTGACACAAATTCCAGCTTCTTGGTTCATGCTTGTTCTGTCTCTCTCC
>KB702016.1:9557-23470 GCA_000349165.1 Anopheles christyi | reverse complement strand
CTCAGCTTTGCTCTCAGTAACACTCGCACGCTAGATGCTGCTTTGGTTTAGCAAAATTTGTAACACCCGAATCGTAACAGCCGGTTGCAAACTGTCACACTGAGCTTAGTATATTCGACTGTTGTAAGGTTCCGCCCAAGAAACAACGGTACCATTCGTCGTGTTGCTTTCTAGCACACACACACACACACACACACACACACACACACACACACACACACACACTTACACAACAGCCTCGCCTACTACGATTAATCGAGAACGGGGAGCATGTTAGCATGTTGGACTAGTTTCGTAGTGCATTTTTGCGGACGCTTTGAAAAAAGACCGACACACTAATCGTGATTGTATTGTGAACGCATGCCCCGTCATCCACCATTGCTCAATTCGAAGGGGCGTCCGTTGTGCTACGGCACTGGATACTACCTAGTAAGCGTGTCACCCGAAAGCACTTCTTGGTGTGGAATTAATTCTCCAAATGAGGACACAACCTAAAAGCTCGATCAAATGGCATTCTTCCGCCACGCGATTGGCAAAGAAAGAAAACGCTGCTAGCGCACCCTTGCGGAACTAGTAACGCAATCAGTACAAGCAAATATAGTAGTAACATCTGACTACGGAAGCTCCACCGCGACTGCCTCCATTTGGGCTATCGATCTTTCGACATCGTGTGTACAAATGCGTTGTGGCATCGAATGGCCAACCTTCTTCGAAGGTGTGCTACTATGTGCAACCATGTTCCGTTCACGGCCCCTCGAGAGAGGTATTCGTCTTCTGCTGTTGCTGCTGGAACCACGCAAACTCACACACACACTTGACAAAGTGGGCAGCGGGAAGCATTGCACCCACGAAAAAAAAAACCCCAACAAGACCCCAGAGGTGTGGTCCGCCGTGGGCCTCCGTAGCAAATCAATCCGTTTGAAGAGACGATTGCGCCAGACATTCCGCGTGTTCCGCCGGCTGGAAATAACGATCTTTGCGCAAAATCGAACAATTCGAACGACTCCGGTTGTGTTTTGCTGCATTGCTGTCACGGGTTTGGGGACGTCACTCTTGCACCACTTACCTCGCAGAACATCAGCAGGGATGAGTCGTTTGTAGGTCTTTCCACCATCGGCGGAGACCGATGCACTGCCGGCTGCATCTTTCGCGGCGGCAGCCTCTTCGGCGGCATGGACGTAGCAGAAGCTGATCGCCAGCACGGCAACAACGGTGAACGAACGCATCTTGATGTGTGGGTTGTTATGTGTTGTTGATCTTCACGTACAGTGATTCTATAATGGAGGCCAGAGGATCGAAAGGAAGGTTATGGATAAGTCGTACGAATTGAAACACACTTGCAATAGCACTACTTAGGCGCTAGGCAACTGATGCGCATGTACTTAGCTACTCTTGAAGAGAGCAAGAAAGTGTGCGAGAGAGAGAGAGAAAGAGCGAGAGTTTAACTAACTAACTACGGAATAAGAACGCGTCAATACAGCTCTCCCCGAAGCTACTTTGTTTGTCGTTTATCAGACCATCCGGCTTTTTAGGGACAGGGACTACTACTACCACGTGCAAACGGTCTTCCCGAGTATGCTGCGTGTTATGATTTTTATTATTTTGTTGATGTTTTTTGTTCCCCTCTGCATCGCTTTGTTAACCATTTGAGTACTTATCCCGGAACAGTGGGGCCAACGAAAAAGAAGCTTCCATCACACCAACCATCCCCAGCGTTCGTGCGAGAACAGCGGGCAGAGCACACAATTTTCTAATAAAAATTAATCAGTATACCGTGGCGCACAAGTTGACAAAGTCCGAGCCAGTGAGCGAGCGAGCGAGAGTCACAGACAATCACAAACGACGCACAACAAACCGTTCGCATTCGAAATGGGAAGTAACGAAATGTGTTTGGAACCTCCAAAGGGAGAGAGCGCGAGCACTTATAGTAGCACCGATAAAAGTGTAAACCGCAAACAAACAGGCTACTAAAATTTACTTTAAAAACGCACTTAAGCCACGGGCACATACGCACGCACAAAAAAATCTAACACCTTCTTTCACAACAGTTTCTGCGAATGTACTGTACTGACCTGTAAGCGACTGTTAACTTTTGTGTTTGCTTTTGGTTGTCCAAAAGTGGGACGATCCCGTACAGCTCGAAGAGCAAACAAAACGAACGCACCTCACGTATGGTTTGACGATGAATGACGCTGGCCGTGCGCGAGATTCGCTATTTCTTGCTTTTCTGCGCTACCACAGCCACCCCTAAATCACCCCTCACCACTCTCCCCCTTTCCACCCCACACACACACACACACACAAATGGCACTTTGATGGGCACGCGCTGGAGCGACAGAGAGAAAATCGTACACTCCAGTGAGTGCACACGAGATGCACACGAGGCGCGATCTGCACAAAGGTACCAAAATGGAAAGAGCAGAAGGCGAGAGGGGATTCTGGGAGAGTGGGGGGTTGTGAGAAGCAGCATGGAGTTCGTTGCTTAGCACCCCTTGCTCTCTGTGCCAAAGCTGCTGCTTTTCGACATTGGTGCGATGTGGTGGGAATGGGTCGAAAGCGTAGTAGACGAAGAAAAAATAAAACTAGACGACTACGACAATCTGGGCTGTGTTTGTAGTCTCTTGACGATGACTACTACAGCCACTACTACAAGCTTGGTGCGAATAATAACAGCAGTAATAATTACAATCCTCACTCCAGACGCTTCGAATCGCAATCGCGGAATGGTGAAAGTCGCAATGGCACAGTCGGTCGCGGTAGTCGTCGCGGTAGTGACTTTTGCTTTAAGGCTATCTTTTATAATTTGAACGCAGCACCCAGCGACATCAAACATTATTCTACCGCGAGAAGAAGGGGATTGCAATGGTTGTGCGTTTTGTGTCTTGATCAAAAGACCGGTGAAAGGGAATCGGTTGGGGTCACGGATGCGTAACGCCCACACGTGAAGTGATTTTGCATCGTGGGTTTGAACATTGAACCTTGCTTTTGGGTGTCTTTGAAACATTTTAAAAATAAAATAAAAGAAGGAAGCTTTTACCAGTATGCATACTGCAGCCCCCAATCCCTTACCATAAACGTACACTAAAGCCGCATTCAAATGTCAACCAATAGTAAACTCTTTTTAGCTTCGTTCGATCATTCATGTAAAAGCAAAATTGCAGCGCACACACACTGCACCGATCACCATCGACCGAGCGACTTTATGCCCCTTTCCCGCAGGGCACACAGCCCGGCCCACCGATCGGGTGTGTTCGAGAAAAATCTATCCAAAGTCACACCGGCGGTATGTCTGCATCATCGATTCGCTTCCTTTTACTACCGCCTGAAGCTCCGTCCACTTGTCCAATGCAGCAGTGGTCGTAATATGCGGTGAAGGCTTGTGTGTTTGATGCGGATGGATTGGTTAGGGCGGCGCAGCAGTACGGTCCCGAACAAGTTTGTCGTGCTAATTTCTTGATCGACTGCAACCAGCGGATCGGAGGTGAACAGTGATCGAGTTTTGGGTTTTGTTTTTCAATCAAAAAGAAGGAAGTCTTCTTCTCTCGATCGATCGGGGCACCTTAATTGGACGTCGATTAGAGAAAGAAGCAAAGGAAAAACATAATCACGGAATCATGCAGCTTATTAGCTCATTTCAGCTCGTGCGCTTAGTGGTTTGTCGGTCCGATTACGTCCTTGCTACTCGATCATTCGATGACTTACAAGGACGCGGGCACGTTTGGTGCTAATCAATTTGAACGTTGTGCTTCTTTTTTTGCTCTACTGCGGTATGATTCATTGAGTTAGATAAACTCAAACAAAACCAACACCACACACACACAGTGATGTTCATTCAAAAACTTCACACGTAAATGATCGGTTTTCTCGCAGCGATTTCGATAAGCGGCGTAAAGATCCACGTTTCCGGTCGCTTCCGGTCCCAGTGCAGTTAATTGTTTTACCAGCAATGAACGCCCTTCCTCACTTCTCAGGGCACGATCATCGATCGTTCAATTCAATGACCTTTTTCACGCTCATCGTGATCAAACTGCTCCTGAGAAAAAGCCCCCTCCGCCGCACGGTACACCATTGTTTTTGTTTCGTTTGTGTGTTTTCTAAAATGGCACCGGAAAAAACATTTCTAGTGATGCTCACGAGATGCAAACGTTTTCCCTTGTAAGTGTGATAAACCGCCAGATGAATCAATACCATTACGGCAGTCGAAGGTGAAATGCTGCACGGAACACACCTACACTGATCCGCGAAAGGTGGTATTGTAAACAACAACAAAAAACAACTTCTAACTTGAGGTTTACGGTGTTATATTAGCGTTTTGAGTTTTTTGATGGAGGAGGGGTAGGTCAAGTTTAATAAAAAAGAATAGGCGGGGTTTTTTGTATGATTAATCATGCCTTTAGGAACATTGCACTAAATGGAAACCAATTTTAAGCATCTCATAAACCAACGAAACAAGGTCAAGGTGAAGCGCGGGAAAGTTTGTATACGATCGCGGGGTTCCCTTTTTTTAATTAATTTTATCAGATCACTAATACCATATTTTTTCTATCAAATCTTGCCACCCCGTCAGCGGAGGTAGCTGATGATGAATAATATTAGCAATTCTTCTGCTTGAGATATGCACCAAACGATAAAGGAAACGCTTCATTGTGTGTTGTTTTCGTTTGGTAATGCCAAAACCCGGCCAGCTTGTGCCAGCTGCATCTTTTAATTCTTTTTTTTCCTCATCTCACAGCAAACTAAATAAACCACACCAACTCTAACAAGCCAAAGTAAAGAAAGAAGTTTAAAAAGCAGCTCACACCAAATCTCCCCTTGATAGTAAATTATTTACGTTTTCTCTCGCCATTTGCCGGTTGCCATTAGCTTTTCGCTGGTTGATGAGAATGGTGGCATGGAAAATGGAAAATGGGAAGCAGGCAGCGACCCCGGCAAGACAACACCGACCGCAAAACAATGCGACATGAGAGATTCCCCAGCGACACGCACGCGGTGGCACGGCGTCTAGAGGGAAACGCGTGTTCGAAGTGATCCGACCGAACACGTCAGGCAAAATGGTGCGAGAGTGCCGAACCGGCAGAATACAATACGTTTGGTTTTGGTAGATCTTTTTTTGTTGCATTTTGTGTTTATCGTTGCAATTGTGAATATTTTGCATATAATGGAATAGGATTATGGCAGGATGGGGAGAGGCCAACCTAAACGATCGCTTAATGCCCTTCTTTGGCTGTGCGTGTTTCGATCCGTGCCGGAGTTGATCGCCTGGCTGGATGAAGAAATGAAAGCTTTCTTTCCAGTTCAGAAGACACAACCTTTTCGAAATTGTTTTGTATTCTTTCTTGATGATGCCGACATGTTTGCTTATGAAATGACGAAGGATAAATAAGTGTTAAACAAATGAAATTGCTTCATTTGGTCAATGTGGCTGTTTTGATATTTTTTGAAAAATTTTACTACAATCAATTTAAAAGATATATATATATATATCTATCTATTTAGGAAATCAATAGCAATTAGCTTCAGAACTTCAGAAAAACCGAGCCCTTAATGTTTGATATGGGATTAAATAACTGCTTATTTGCTTTACAAACACTGCTAAACCTATACAAAAAACCTAAAACAGATATGCTTTAAATAAGGATCCAATAATTAATCATACATTATTCGTACATTAGTGCAATAATGTTTGCGTATATCTCATTTTTGAGCCAATCCATTATCACTGGTACTGAGTACAACATTTCAAACGTAACTGGAAAATATGCATTTTGGAAGGTATAACATCGGCTTGAAACAATTCGTCATTTCAATATTATTGGTTGATTTTTAAAACTCAATAGTTAACTATCCTTCAAATACTTTATTTTTATTTTAAATACTTGAGACAAATCTTTTTTTTTAAACAGTACAATAATTGTATTAATAATTTAAATTATTTGTAACAAGTTTACTGAAATCAAACCACACACAACGAACCAACTCGAATGGAAAAGTAAGTTCGCCAGACGATAACCATGACCTTTCGATGCGTAATAATAGAAAACCGGAAGTACTTTTCCATCCAGCAAGCCTGCATGCAGCTTTGCATGTAGCAAAAGTTTCCATGCAGGAACCACTGATGTAAAAGCTTTGTTTGACGTCATGGGATGCGATATTGTGCCATGCCAAGCCAAGCTAGAAGAACTTTTCTTATGTTAACTACTTGTTTTGATAAGCCACTATTTTGCGCTGACCTTTACGGTCCATGCTAGATCCGCATTATGTCAAACGGCAGTGTATGGCTTTTTCTATCAACACTTAATGAAACCATATAAACTTGATTTCCCGAAGAACAAGCTTGCATGACACTAAGCCCTAGAATTTACATGATCACAGACTCCAGCCGAACAGCGGAAATGAGGCAACGTGTGTCAGTGTGTCATGGATTGTAAAATATCTCAGTTGGCTTGGTCGTACACGCATCCGATAAATGTTCATTTTATTGTAGATTATGTACATAACAACTTCAAAACTCCTACACAGGTACAGGCATTATCGGACGCAATTCGGAAGCTTGCACATTAAGCCGCGCAATGACGCATGCAATGGGATGGATGGATGGATGCGTCGACATGACAGTTGATATGTAGCCCAGAGGACCATTATGCAACTCTGCTGCACTCCATACACAATACATCCGAAGGTTTTCTGGCTACCCGATTAACTCGCTTCTCCTCCGATGAATTCTGAGCCCAACCGACCGTATGGCGGGAAAAGGGGGAGAAACAACATGAAAATTACCAAATCGACCGTCTTAAAAAAATAACAAAAAACTCTCCGATGCTGCAATGCTGGTTACCATGGCTACGAACGACGTCAAACCGCCAGTTGTCAGGTTGTCACGTGCGCGAGCAGTTTACGCAGACGGGGACGTGGACCATTACCAATTCGATCCCCTCACCATGCCCTTCCCGTTACAGCCGCGGGTAGCGTACCGTCCGGTCAGGGACAGGGAAACCCCGATTCCAACACGTCCACGTTCCAAGAAGTTCGTTTCATGGCGAAGTCAACAGTTGCTTACTTTTAAACCACAGCCCAGCCCACATATGACACATCCGTAGGAGTGGGGGAAGGGTGCAAGATTGCTTCCCAAAAAGGTGGCAAGAAACGAAAAATAAAAGCATTCATTGGAGGCGTTTGAGGTACTATCATCCGGGCTGGTTAAGATCGTTTGCTGAAACTTTAAATGTCATCCCTCGGAAACTCGGACCGGGAGGTAGGAGAGGTTTCGGGTTTTGTAATGTCCGTGCCCATCAATAAATCGAGTTACCACTTGCCGACACGCCGCGTACATGAGCAATGGCAATGGCTGGTACGGCATAGTGGTCCGCGGTCTGGTTTCGCCAACGAAACGAATGGCATCGAAATAAAACTGGTTCCCTCAACGTCTGGCGCATCGCGGTGTGCTTTTCCAGTTTGGGTTTGTGCACCAAAATAAATATCATTGGTGCCTGTCGGTATGATTTAAGCGTTTCGCAGTGTGTGGCGTGGAGCGAATGTAAAGAAAGAAGAGGATGAAAAGATAATTTATTAATTGAAAATGGATATTTTATTTGCATATATATATAGTATCTAATAACTGCTGAATGTTATTGCTATTCTTTAACTGTTGTCTTAAAATAAACACAACACATCAAGTGATAAAATAACGAACACGCAGGAAATTAAACATGTAAGAATTATCACGAGTGTTTATAGCGGCTCACTTTGGCCCCACCTTACTTTTAAATTCGAACTGGTCGTAGTAAAACGCCTAAATATAGGCAAAGCACAAACTGTGTCTCGACGTGTTACGAATGTTTTATTTTTCAATTTTGTTTTCGGCTAATTACTATGCTAATATAAAGATTTTTTTTAAATGTGATATCTAGAATGAGGTCTTTAAACAAAAAATGTTTACTTTACCAGTTCTACCAAGCACAAACCGAGATGTAATACAATTTCGAAAAACACGAAGTGTAAAAACACTTCCTAGGAATTCATAGAGAAGAAGAAAAAAGTATTAAACCAAACACCATATCGTTTGTGTTATGCCTCTTAACGTCAGAAAGGTACACCACGTCATGAAGACGATCTAACAAAAAGGGGAAAAGATCCAATGTTTTATTTCCTTTCTTGATTATTTACTCTTACTTCTTAATTCTCAAGTTGACTAATTATTCCCATTGATTATCTATTTCTACAAATAGTAGGCATTTAGATTGTGTATGTATGTTTGCTTTCACTGAATATAAATATCATTGACAAACGTATTAGCAGTTTTTACCTTGTTCCCATCTTTATTTATCATGCCATGCGTTTCCTTCCTGCAGATATTTCTGCGCACCCTATAAACCAAACTTACACCTTTAACGCTTTTATCCGTTTTCTAACCATTTTTCTCATTTAAAGATACTATTTTCTTTTTACATTACAACGAACCCCTAGTATTTGTTAGGCGTTGAGGGCAGGTTAAGAAGCATATCCTAATTAGTCGAAACAAAACATACATCCCTCCACACTTTGCATGTAGTTGAATTTGTGTGTTGTAAGAGAATGGAGATATACTGGCCTTTTCTTTGTCTTTGAAGTGGTATCATGAAGAGAGAAAAAAAAACTAGTTTCCTATTGCTTCCACTACAACAACGGTTAACTATTGTTTCGTGCGCTGTACAATGTAATGCACCGTGTAAGGTGCAGAATCGTGTTAACGAGTAACCTTGAAACTCAAACTCACTTAAAGGCTAATCTGCGCTGTTATCATTTGTCTTATTTTCTTTGTAGAATGTGTATCGTTTTGGCGAACATTTGTTTCTGCATGCATATGCATGACTTCCTTTTTTCTGTGCTTATGACGAATGATTTCGATGAAATCGAAATCTTAAATTTAGTGTAGGATGTGAAGTATCGCACGGGTAGAGGTGTGCGTGTTATTTTTTTTCCTGCATAGCTAGAGCATTCTGCTTCTCCTGGCTTTCTTCAGAAACAAACGTTTAAAAATGGTTGATTTTTTTTTTGCAAAACTTTACACATTTCGCAATTCTTAACCCTTTTTCTCAGCATTAGTTGGCACCATAATGGTTTTTTCATAATACAAATTGCATTCCCAATTGTGTGCTATCGTACAAAATCCAGTTTCGCGTGTTGTACAAATGTAAACAAAACTAAGTCTAACTCTTCTCAACACAATTTATACGCACAACAAAACGCAAGACAACATTTAAGCTTTACATATTTTTGACAGATATTTAATTGCAAGCACTGGAAACCAAATATACAAAACGGAGTACATACACTTATGTACTTATCTATACACTCATGCGCAAATGTTTTAGCCTCGATTGCGCGTAATATGCACCGCAAATGTGAAAAATCTCACTGTCCGTTCTGTCTTTCGCTGAGTTTGATTGTTATTTTCATGTGTTTATGGGAATTCCTAGGGACCGGATTGTTTCATATCCATTTCCACATTCGCATAGCTACGGCACCACGTTGACTCGTACCCCCTTCGAGGATAAGTTATTGTTTCTGCTCGCTTTTATTCACTCTCCTTACCAATCACGTTTAATCTCACTTTCATATAGTCTTCTCACCTTCGTCCTATCGCTTATGTTTTCTTTTTTCCTACTATTAGGATATGCGCACGGTCACTGCCCTTACTGATATAAATATTTACTCATCAATCCACCTTGCCCAAAGGTAGGCCTTTTTTGTCCCTAGCCAACATTAACCGACTCACTCTTTACAGCGTTATTTGCCTACATATATAGGATAACAATCGAAGGTCCTTCGCCCTTTGCAATGTCTTTGCTATCGACTTTTTCTTTACCACATCACTCGTTCCATCACCATGTTCTTTGTTCAGTCTTATGATATACAGTTACTATGCTATGCTACACTCATACCATGCAATACCTTCCAATTATATTCTATCGGTGTGGGCATGTCTGTGTGTGTGTGTGCATATAAGATTTAGATTAGCTGCCAAGCTTTTCATCCTGCAATCGGCGGGATAAAGCTGCCTCGAAAGGTTACAAGGGAAACATTGCACGTGCGTATTCGTGAAAAGGGAAAAGAGGGATATGAAATCGTAGAAAACCACTAATGCATACAAAAGTAGTCAATAGCAAGAGTGGATTACAAAAAAATAATAATTTACCAAACCAATACAAAACGAAGCCTTTTAATTGTAGAATGCAAAACAACAGCATTCCATACACACACAAACACGATAAACATTTGGAATACAATTCCACAATCTCTCGGCAAATGACAAAGAGAACATAAGAAATAAAAAGATACAAAAAATAAGTCTAGTTAACACAAACTTATGTTGTAGATACACACATTAACAGATATTGAAAGAAAATTGCTGCAAAAAAGCTTACAATTGAAAGAAGATAGAAGCGAAAGGAAATATAATTGTATAATAGAAAGGTGCTACCTAATATCTACTGGTTGGTTTGGTGCCTGACTATTTACGCTCTGTTGGTTGATGGTGTTCTGTTTACGCCGGAGGGCAGCGCGAGGGGTGACGATGCGCGTCCTGCACTACTTAAGTAAAGTTCCTGATACTGTGCTATCCGGTTTTGTACTAATGCGAAACGAGCATTACTACTGAATGACTTTCGCTAAGTGCGACGGGGCGTTATTTGTGGTTAAACGTAAATTCTACATGCTTCATTAAGAAGTTGGAGCAGCACACGTTGGGTTGTAGTATAGAAAGGGGAAATCGATAAAACTAGTACTGCTTTTCACAGCGAGCGAGGATTTTTTTTCACCTAATCGCATTTAGTACATTGTTCGTTAGTTGGTGGTGATGGTTGGTGTTTTTACACGTAAAACAGTGCGCGTCCTGACTGGTATGCATGATACATATAATGAACACTATTACTGTATAACCCCCTTCCCCCCCTTCCTTTCCCTATCCGCTTACGGATGACGTCCATCCGGCTGAAATTTAGTTTTTGCGTGTGATAGATCCCCATTCTATCGTTTTGTGATTGATTCTGGGCAACGTAGTGCGGATTGCACTACCATTTTCATTTTTCTATTGCATTGCGTTGGTATGAAGCTGTTGTTTTGTGGTTGTCTGCTCAAGGCAAACTAGCCTCCTGTTTTTGCTCCACGCCCACTTTCGGTACCTTCTGAGAAGGTGAGGAGACTTTAGCACTGCTACGATCCACTGCAGCCGGTGGCTGTTGCTGCCATCGGGAGGATCGGTACGGTGAGCGCTAGGCCGTCTGTCATTCGCCCTTTAGCAGCTTGCTAAACTTCTCCTGCTGCTTCTCCTTCCATTCCTTCTTTGGTTTCGAGCGCTTGAGCTGTCCGTCCCAGACGAGATCGACCAGACCGCCCTGATCGGCAATGACGCGCTTCACACGGTTCGCGAAATCAATCGCGGATTCTCCCTCCTGCCGATGCATCGGGGGCAGATACCACACGTCGCACACGATCGCCCATGAGGTCATCATAAGGAACAGGTACTGCATCATAGAGTATCGGGAGCTGTTCCAGAAAGCATCACCAAACCGTGGATCGTATCTGAAATTAGACAAGGCTAGTAAGAATCAATCGAAACTAATAAGTATCATTTCTTCCCTACTTGATGGCCACTGGATAGATGACGCCGCCAACTTCAAAACTGCCCTTTTTGAACTGCATTACAGAAGTGTTGTTAATGCAGGTGCCCTCGGGGAAGATCAAAATTGGTGGATTTTTCGGATCGGTCACGTGCTCCTTCAATCTGTGTGGGAAGTTAAAAATGGCGTTAGTTAACATACGTGGGAAAACGTGCAACTGTGATTTATTTACCTCTTCGCTACCAGTATGCGATCCTTTGCTTCCGCACGTTCGAACCAGATGTGAGGTGAGGCGCGGGCCAGTGCACGCTGAAGCACTCCCAGAAAACCGCCATGCCGTTGCCCGATCTTTTTTATCACCATTCGAGGAGTAAGAATGAAGAACCGCAGCAAATGAACGGAAAAATGCATCAAAAATTTTAATATTTCATCCAACCTTTTTTATATCAATCTTTTACGAGCGAAACGGACTGAATTGCAAAGGGGGAGAGAAGTGAATGGTAGGATTTCCTACCACCGGTAGTGACCGTACTTACCAGCGAGTAACAATTGTCACACATTAACATTAACACATCGATGGGACTGGTATGATTTGCCACGCAGATGCCATTCAATGGACGATTCTGTATGTTATGATAATTGACCACAGATGATAATGCACTCGACAAAAAGCCGAAACACTGAATCAGCACACTCTTGACCAGGGTGCGCTTGATGGAACCTTCCGGCACGCACCCAACCACGGCGGTGCAGAGCGTCAACCAAATGACCTGAATGTGGAAGAGATGCCATGGGAGAAAGAGAGAGGAGGGAAAAAGATCGATGCATTCGTGGTGCAGTTGTTGGATAATATTTACAAATGGTTTAGTGTAATTGTTACATATGCCAATGGGTGGAACGGATTGGGATTTTTTTATACATTATTTTACATTTTTTCCTTAAGATGGTATGGTCTTCGAACAACGGGGGAAATGGTGGTATACATTGTGAATATACCCGTAGATAAGCTGGACGGAATATTGTCAATATACCAAAACATGAACCCCCACATCATGCTGCTACCGAAAATGAATAATGATGATGATGATGGTATGTCCCAATTTTACCTTAATTCTCAATGTACAATTATTTTTCCAGTTCCATGCTCAGTTTAATGCTCTTCAAAAAAAATGTATACCCTGTCTTGTACAGAGGTTGTTGCATTAGGTGGGTGTTGTACGTTTGATTGATTGAATCCGAAAAAGATTTGACAATTCATTTGTTATTTAAACTGTTTAATTTAACATTTACTATTGAATATTGCGTTATTAAATTATTAAAACTATTTCTTTAGTCCATACTCGAATGGAAGTCAAACACTATAAATCTCTGAAAAGTATATACAAAGATCGATACATCTGTATTCATTACCCGTATCGTCAGTTGGAAAGAAACTCTCGCTCATAACTATGGTACTACACTACACTATTTCTCTGCTTGTATCGCTCACAGTCCCATGTGACCTCACAATGCTTGACGTCATCAACCAGATGAGAAGCGTGTAAATATTTGTCCAACGGATGAAGAGAGGCAATGGTTTACCGTCCCATCATCTGGAGGTACTGCAAATGCAACAGATGAGAAACCAGGGGCGAAGGGTGAGAGGGGGGTGGGTGGTGATCGTGGAGAATGTCAACAAAACCATGCGCCGTAGCGACTACCAGAGTAAGGCTTCTTCATTCAGCGAAGAACACGCGGCCTCTGTTTTGCTCTCCGTGTTGCGTTTTTCTCTCCCTATCACGATGCATCCCACCAGCAACAACATTCGAGGTAATGCACCAGCCATGCTGATGCACCTACAGTTGTTGCAGAGCAACGTAACTGCATCGTAACAGACGCCTTGCATGCTGTCACCCTCTCTCATGCAACCATGTGGTGTATGTGTGTCTGTGTTATCACCTGATTTGAACTTTGCCTTCCTGCACACGGTGCAGCAGACCACCCTCACTACCTACCCGCTGTTACCGTCTTCCATGCACGTACTATTAAGTTCAAAGTGGCGATGCGGTTACGAAATTGATTTCCTTTACAATCTGTTCATCTTATCGCAGGAAAAAAAACGGCACGGAAGGTGTTGGGCGAAACCGTCACGGACCCGTGGCCGTTTGGTGATAAGGTAGCAATTTGTTCGAGAGCCAACACTAACAAAGTGTGTTGGTTTATTATTTTGTTTTGATTCCACAAATGCTCTGGATAAGCACGGAAACTCTGAAGAAAATATACTTCGACTTTGTGGAAAAAATACATATTTCCATAAATCAATGAAAATTATTAAAT
>KB702015.1:0-47970 GCA_000349165.1 Anopheles christyi | reverse complement strand
ATCGTTTGCAAAGCATGGACATCGGTCGGTTCAGATGTGAACAAACAGCGGCACGGCATATGCTGGATCGGAACGGGCGTATAGTTCCAACCACACATAGGTTTTGTTTACATACCTTCTTTCAAGGGGGGGGGGGGAGGGGGGGGGGCGTGATACTTATAAGTCCTTACAAACGAAACAAAAACAACAAGTAAAATTGCGTCGTATTTTGTTTTTTTTTGTGTATCCTCGAGGCAACACTAATACATCTTATTGCTTCCGTTTAATAATACACGCTTTGCATGTTGTACTAGTTTCGCTCCAAAAAATACCCCCCCCCCCCCCCCTTCCACTTTCCATCCCAAGCAAAATATTAAAACATTCTTACTCCACAGGCAGGTCCGTGTTTGCGTGCGAGTTGTAGAAACCCTACAACGGGGCTAGGATAGGGCGATGCACTTGCCACAACAAATCTATCTATAGCAGCACACTTCTAGCAGGAGTGTTAGTGGTATTTTTTTTATTTTTTTTTGAGCAGTACGTTTTTGTTTACGTTTCATTTTCCAGCCTTCGCTACCGTTAGCGATTAAAGCACATTGTTGCATGTTGTGGTTGTATGGGGCCAAATAGGACAGCACACACAAAAGAGAGCGAGAGAGATTATGCACATGGTAGGTAAAGTAGTTGTTACATAAAGTCCTTTCCTAGCTAATTGTTTTATAACGTTTTGGAAGTGATACTTCACGTCTCAACGAAGTGCAAACCGGTGCAAAGACGGGAGGGAGAATGGTAGTTAGGTCCAGCATAAAAATTACGTCAATTATAGGCAATTTCTGTATAAGATAATGTAGAACGTAAGTTTTTTGCTAAAAAAAAAGCAATTGCAATTGCATTTATTCTAAGGCGATTAAAGCGCAATGTAAAATAGTTCTTGCCATAATTCGTTGATTGCACAATTACTAGCGAATAAATAATGTAATTGAAAGCCCTTTAATTTAAGCTTTCCCCCGCCGCACCTGCTTTCACAGAAATTGGCTCAATCAACGTGAGTTGTAAAAAAAACGCAGCGAGAAAGATTGCAAAGCAAATAAAATTACTCTATCCTTTACAGGTCTTCCCCTCACACCGACAGCGGCTAGGGCATATGCGTTTCGTTGGAGCCAGCGTCATTCGTAAGATGCTCCTAGCGCACGTTGCGAAAGTCCATTAATGTCGCGCGGAATCAACGCACTCTTCCAGGTGAGTTGTTACGCGTGTTTGTTTTCCACTCGCTGCCATATGAATTGCTTCCAAAAACATAGACACAGACACAGATGCCCCAACACTCTGTGGGCCGACGCAATCTCGGCGGTTTTTTTATGATCCTTCATGCATATCATGAGAATGTAAGCATTCGTTAAGTTGTATATCGTCTGTCGACCTTCACCCAGCAGCATATGGACGTAGGAGGGCTTTGCTGTATTTTTTTTTAATGTTTCTCTATAGGATTCAATTATAAGGAGGTAGTTTAAAAACGGGAAAACAAATGATGAAATAGTCAACATCGTGGATTTAAACCATATTCAGTATTGATGCCATAATCATGAGACAAATGTCAGAGATTTCGTATCAGTAATTAATACAGAACAATGCAGCAAAGTGGCCAAAGTCTCTAAAAACAGAATCATTGGAATGTTGATCTAGTGTTTGATTAATTTGATAAATAAATCAAAAATAAAGTGGTTTGCTGATGTGTTTCAAAAGCCAACCGTTGCTGATAAGCTTACTGTATACGTAATAATCTGATGCATCCATGTGTTTTATCAAATATGTTAGTGATTTGTTTTTTTTTGCAACAAAGATACGAAAACGCCCACTACACTGTTTTGTAACATTTTTTCTATGTTTTCTATTTTTGTGAACAGTGAACAGAACACATGTGAAAGCAGTGTTGCATGAATAATAAATTCCAAATTGCATGAAGTAAATACCAAGTACAAAAGATACATCAAAAGCTGCTGCTTTTAGATTCATACAAATGTCTTAGTGAATTATGTATGTTCCTTAAGATCTTCGTTCATCCTTAGTATAATGAAACATTTTAAAATACAAATTAAACACAACATAGACGAATATTTTAATTGACGAAAAAAGTTACAGAAAAGTTTTATACCAGAATCACATCGAACCTAGTTCAAATTTGAAAATAGGAACGACATTTTAATAACGTAAAATATCATTTAAATAGCATTCTTAGTCACAAAGCAATCAATTTTCAACTCAACTTCTTTCACAATTATTGTTTACAGTTTAAAAAAAAACATTGGTTGTCACCAAACATAAAATAAAATTGCTTCCGATAAATATTCTCCTGCCCACTTACAAGATAACATCATTTTTATCACATTTGAAGCAGCCAAAAGAGGTCGGTAAATCTGTCTCAATCACTCAATAACATTCCCTTTTCCCCGACACCCGGCTGGCAAAAGGCCAGAATGTAGTACACAGTACAGCAAGTAAGTAAGTAGCGGTGCTGTAACTACTCGTGGCCAACATGGGATAATAAAAATGAATCGCGACGGATTTCGGCGCCGTGTGGTCGACCTTTGCAATTTCATTACCGTTTCGCCATTATTACAAGACACCGTCCAAAGCACCGCATACAGCTGACCAGCAGTGAACGGTGTATAATGCATGCAGCCGTGGTATATGTTGGTACACGTGCTGCTAAACATTTGCAATTGTTGCAGCTCGCTGCATTGCATTGGTCAAACCGGCCCGTTCACACCGGTCTAAAACATGTCAACAGCTGGAAATGGCACGAAGCAGCAAGTAGTAGGCGCGGTGTATACATGCATAATCGAAGTTCCTTTACCATAACCAACCGTGCCCTCACAACAGCGAGCGAAAACCTCCTTAGTGAGGTAGTTGTGATGTGATTTAAAATTTATTACTTTTGCAAAACTTTCCCTCCCTTGCTGTTTGCTTCGGGGAGCCAGCCAGCACACAATCACCGCCTTTTGGGGGCCACCATATGTGTGTGTGTGTGTGTTACATTCCACAAAATAGTGTTCGACATTTTAGAGTGGCCGCAAGTCTCTTCTCTCTCTCTACACACCTCCACCCTGTGCAGTTCCCGGGGCCTTTTTTGGTGGTGGTAAGAAATAAGTTAATGTTGGGAAAATGTGCACTAGGTGTGTTTTGGTGTGCGCGCGCGCGCATACACAAACATGTTTTTTCTTCTTTCGCTCTCGGGCAGTTTGCCGCGAATTCCACATTTACTGTGCGTGTGTGCGGTATAATTCTGCAGTCCCTCTGATGTGTGTCTGTGTGTGAGTGGTGCTGCTGGTGCAACCTTGAAAATGAAGGAATGACACGAAACCGCACGGTAGATGCATTTTTACTTTAATATCAAATAACAACAAAAAAATGCTAGGAAAAACCATACGCAAGCGGGAAAAATTCAACATTGGTTGGTTCGCGGAAAGGAAAATTGTATAATTTTTGTTTTCTCTGGAAATGGTGTAGAGAACCGTTGTGTTCAACCGTATCAAGATGGTTTAAAAATAGTTGCCCATGTTGGAGGGGAAAACCCTTCGAGTCTCGCAAAAGATCGACGGCTCATGTTTACAAACAAGAAATGCGTGATAAAAATATCTCTTTTTGTCAGACAATTTTCTTACCCAGTGTACGGAAAATTGTCGTTCAACATCTTTAACTGTGTTTTGAGTTTTGTAGTGAATCAATCCTGCCACCCCAAATGCGCTAAAGTTTTCACAAAGTATCCATTCTAACTGATCAAAACTTTGCACATTTACATTCCACGCAAACACTGACAATACGATTGTAATAAAAGATTTGTCACGTAGATTCCATCGCCAAAGTAAAAACAGCGATAGTAGAGGGCGGTGAGATATTGTGAACTGAAAACTTTTGCGCAGATGGAGCGGATAAACTCGAACGAAAGAGCAGCAAATTAGGATTAGAGTGTGCTAGTAAAGCATTAAATTGATAAAGTGCTCGCCGGAGACCACCAAAACGTTCGTTCCCATCGCATGCTGCACCAAGGGAGTGGATAATAAAGGCACAGTGGTCATGCTAGAGGATCAAAAGCATTGGAGGATTTATCCGGATGGTTGATGGCAGAGCTTTGAAAAGCTTGATTTACAATTTAAATTTAACTTTAAATCTGTCAGCTCTCTTTGTTTTTCCTAATAGTTTATTTCATTTATATGTCTATTATTATATTTCAATATCAATGATGAAAAATTTCACCTGTTTTGCTCTCTTTTCGCGATAGAATTTTCATCACCTTGGCGACCTTGGCGGGCTCTTCAAAACAAATAAAAAGCATTTTCTACATCCATATCGGGCGGCCCGCAGTTAACGAAGCGGTCTCTTTCTAATCAATACCCGTTGGCGCCGTCTCGTTGATTTTGGTAACGTTTTACTTTTCTAGCGTTGTATAAACGATTCGATTACGTCAAACGGTGGCATTTTACTGGACTCATCTGACTTCACTGCGTAGCTTAAGTTTGCGTTCTTGAAAAGGCTTGATTGTTCGGTGCTTTCGGTAATGGGAAGAAACATTGTCCGTTATAAGAAGGAATTCGCAAGTAGTCTTTTACTTCAAATGATACATTTAAATATAGATTGAAATGAAGGTTACTGTTCCCTTTTTTGCTACGAAAAACCATATTGCTTTTCAAAAAAATATTCTTTAACTTTTTAAACGTTTTTGAAAAGTATAAGAAATGTTAGCTAGTGTCTCTTTTATACCTTCCCTGCTTTCTTCTATAGGTTACGATTCCTTTTACACATACTTCAATAAGATTGCTTTATTCTTTATTATGGAACACTTGGGGAAAAATAAATACAACCCTTGAACTAGGTTTGATACTATAATACTATGCTTTTGTACAACTCTGAACATTAACTTATTATTAAGCTAAATCTAACTGTTGAACGGGCGAAACTGATTTACAAATTTATCTATCTATAAAACAAAGTTTAAAATCTTGCTGATGATTTCATCATCGGACTACTCCTAACAAAACCCGTATATTTATCAAATATTTTACTTGTATTTGGACGCGGAAGATTTATAAAGTTGATTAAAAAGTATACCTAATCTTGATCTTCGCCCCGTGGCAAGGACTGACTATCCGGCTACATGGTAAAATAAAGTCTAGTAAACCTGTTATAAGGCCGGCATGACCGAATAGGTCATTTACGCCAAGAAAGAAGAATAATCTTGATCTTATTAATCTACTTTAAACATGATCTAAATAACAGTAACATGTTCAGCATGCATAACAAGTTACAGAAGTAGAACCGCGTTTCGGTATTTCGACCACCAACACCACCAGCAGCACCGTCCATGGGAGCACTCTCGGTCAAAATCAAGCACAACCTTCGGTGTAGATGCCACACTGTGGTGAAGGTTCAGAGCAGCGAAGGTCATTCCGAATACTTCCACTAATCCTTCGGATGACTGCAGCAAGAGCAAAACATCAAAATGCAAGAAGGTAAACAAATGGTCCATTGTGACGGAGCTGGCGTCTAGCTTGCCGATGGTCGGATATAACGAGATACGCTAGGGCTGTATGATTTGTGGGGCAGAAGCAATGAGGGCAACATGGTTTTATTTAACCATGCTGCGCACATCAAACCCCAACTGGGACAAATAGGCCGTGATAGGCCAAGCTGCTGTGCAATTTTTATTTTATCTTTCATGCCTTTATCAGCTATCTACATGATATCTAGAACAATTTAGAACAGCGCATTGTCTAGTGTGTATATAAGTGTGTTTAGGGATTTTACTTTTGAGGAAAATTACATCCCTCAAAATCATACGACATTGTTTTCGACGACGGGCACACCTTCCCGTGGCGGTGACGAAAACGAAAATAAACAGGTCGTCTTTAACTGCACGAAACCACCCTGCCTTGCACTGTGTGCCTTTGGGGTATTGTGGAAAGCAGCAAGTTCGCGATACGCCGCTAAGTGTCCTTCAGCATTCAAGTCCGCACATGACACGAACGATCGGTAGTGGTGGTGGTCAATTTGCCGTTATAATTATCGCTACCCAAATCGTTTCGTCGTCGCTGCTTGCTTGTTGTTGGAAGCACGTGTAAATCGGGACGTGTGCCGTGACGTCCGTTAGCGCTACAGGTTAAAGAAGGTGACATAAAATTACATGCAAATTATTTTATTGTTCTTACCGCCACAACCAGCTCGAAAGGATATTTGTAGATCCTGACGGGAGATTCATACTTTTGCACCATGCTTTTGAGCCTTTTGCGGTGGTACGGTTTGTTGACAATGGAGTTGGGATGATGGCGCTAAATGCTCGCGAACTCTCTTTCACACTTTGTTTCTTCTTCACTATCTAAGGCAGGAGGTTGTTCGTGCTTCCGGGCTTATTATCAACTTCCGCTCTATGCTCTTTCACAAACACACACGCACAGATGCACCTCGCGATACACTTTAGTCACCCCAGAAAGCAACAACGAAGGAATTATTCTATTTTGCTTCACTTCCGCCCTCACGGAACCGGTTTTCTTAGTTCACGGCTCACAGCAGCTACCCTTTGATGGCTTCGATACGACCTTTTTTGTGTGCTGTGCCTACTCAACAGTAAACACAACAAATCATGAAGCGAAAGGCATGAAATATTACTTTCCTTCGTTTGCTCCCTCTTTCACGGCTTCCCTAGATAGAAAAGCGAACAGCCGCGCACACACTTTGAAACACGAAGCAGGAAAAGCGAGCAACTCCGTACCGGGCGTGAACAAAATAAGCGAGGAGCACCCTAACTTTTTTTGGGTGTGTGTGTCGAAAATCTACCACAAGCGTCACTTTAAATCATTCACGAGGAAGGGTACATGTTGCCGATAAAATTACTTTTAAAAAGGCTTGCAATCGTTGACACGTTAGCACGGTAGACACTTTATAGCCAGTAGCGCGGTGTGTGGACAATAAAAACACACACATACACACAAGAGATTTCCTCACCACGCACCGTCGCGTTCCGAAAGATATGCTATAGAAGTAAGTTCAGACCTCAGGGGGTGAAATTATCAGAGGGAAAACTTGGAAATGCACAGCACACACGCAACAACACACACGCACACACACGCAAGAGCATTAAGATGCAGTTAACACATGGTCAGATTGCCGTTTTCGTCTGCAAGCGCCTGCAAAGGAAAATGACCTGAGTCGTTGGTCAGTCACACGGTTAAAAATTTGCTGTCAGACGAAAACACGGGCCACAACCATTCAACTCGCTTGTTGTGTATTTTGTGCAATTGCGAGAGTCGAGAGAAAGAGTGTATGTGAGAGAGAGAGAGAGAGAGTGAGCAAATATAGTTTTTTAACTCTCAAAGAAACGAAGGAAAAAATCTGTTACAGGGGTTTTCGATGTTTTCATGGATTGTTCAATTTGTGTACAAATTCAAAACTAAATTAGCGCTAAATACGAAAATGTGATACAAAGTGTGTTGCTTATTTGAAAAATCTATGCACAACCATCAAATATATTTGTTATCTAGATAATATATCATATTTATGTTGCGTGCTGCAGTAATATGATGAAAGTATAAATTCATACAACGAACCCTGCAATACATGATTTTTCCATGATTTCAACTCATGCGAGACGACTTTACTCTCATATGGAACGATAGAAATAAAGAGAAACAGAGAAGAAAATATATAAAGAGAGTAAAAAGAAAGAGAAGGAGAAATAGAGAGTCTCTGACTGAGTCACGATAGAGAAAAATATCGCACTTCTCGCTTTAAATTTATAGCGTTCCTGCCTACACTAATTCGTAAGAGCGGAGTAAATACTGTTCCGATCCGTATTGTTGTTTCAAATTGTTGTTGTTGGCTTACCTCACACACGCATACATGGACACATTCATTTATCCATAGTAGAATAAGGGCGCGTGCACACACCTCCTCGATTGAAAGGTTGAAATGTGCTAGAAATACATTACGATATTCAAATACGCGATTGCTGACTTTCGAGTGGCATCCTTCAGCCGGTTCATACAGAGTTCAACAATCAGTATTCTTGGTCATTGGCTGCCAGAAAAGTATGTTTTAGTTAATTACTTAGAAAACTCTTCTGCTGTTCCATTTCCTTTGTCACTAACGGTTCGCTGTAAACAAAAGCAGGGAACACTTAGCAAACTGTCAAAACAGTACGTATTGTGCCCACGAGGCATAACAAGATTGTTTTGAATTTTGAATAAATGGACATTGGTGCATTTTTTTAAATTAAACCGTTTTAATTCTTCTTCTTGCTTGCCTTGCTACGAGGGTCCAGATGCGAATTGAGCTACGTACGCCTTTTACAGGGGCCGGCATGTCTATACATTAGACAACCAGGCTGCCCTGTTGAATTTAGTTTTAAATTAGATTATGCAATCCAAATATGTATGCCTTCGGTCCATCTACTCTTAAGAAAACACGACTAAAACAACAATATTTCAAACACAAAATGTGATATTTTACAAATACGAAATAGCAACAGCTAAAACTATGTTGCAGCACATTTAATTGCACATCAGTTGATACATTTATTTGCGGATCACAAAAATATAATGTTGACGCGTATGTTTTCCTTCTTTTGTCCCTTTCGCAATCAGTTGAAGCATATGCTCTTACAATTGCCATTCTCACTGTGTGTACTACATTTGAAATATGCGAAAAAATGCCATCTGTTACCTAGTGTATAATTCTTGCACCCGTATCTCCGTGTCTACGGGTCTCGGTAAAAAATGAATGAATTACAAACATATTCCTCCCTTATTGCACGAATATGGAAATATTTCTGTCTGTATAGTTAGTTGCTCATATGTCGTTAAAAAAAGCTACACTGATACGATATCGAACTGATTTGATCGTAAGTTGGATGAACTATTTACAGCTGTCAGAAAGTGCTCTCGTGTGACACTGACTGTACCATTTGGTTCCTATATATTGCTCTTCTACACTTTATGCTATCCTTTCTATTGCAAATACTACGTGCTATGTAAGGGGTACTAACGAGTCGGATGAGTCGATTTCGAAAAAAAAAAACAAATACGTCGCACATGACTTGCACCTGAAATTATGTATAACTGAAACGAACTGTAGCTTAATACAATCGATTTACACGAACTGTTTCATAATACTATGTATTGTACACACCAAAAACACAACCTGCACAAAGTTTCCCGAAATGGAAACTGCTCTTACGGCTAATTAAGAATGATTTGATGCAACGAACACAACGAACCGAATCTAGATAGTAATCAACAATTAGGAAATGCTTAAGCTCGGTAAAGAATCGATCCCGTGCGGAATCAAAAACGGACGAGTGCGTATGAAAACGGTTTTGTTCTTATTTTCGATTGTTTCTAAATTAAACACACTTTATGGTGATGCTATGTGCAACTGCAATGCTGATGGTTGTGCGTGTCTTGTAATGTTGATCGCTAACACCCCTGCTAATGAGCGAAATTCATATATATCGTGTTTGATCGTGATTGTTTTTTGTTCAATACGAGGTCAAGAGTTGCCTTTCAATCAGAAACCACCGTTTGGTCTTTTGTTTTCCACTAATATTTTAAACACAAATATACGTCATATACTCATCTCTCCACTCAATTAAAAATCTTACCACAAAATTAATCTAGCACAGTGTCTACAAACAAATAACCGGAAACTGTACACAAAAGAACCAAACCTATCACAAACCACAAAAATAAAGGTGCTAGTTTACCTCGTTTTCGCTTAATCATCGTTACCGTATAATATCAGCGTGACTTATGCTACTCAAAAATGGTGGTAGAAAATACATTTGTCCAGTTTCTGTTTGCTTTCTGTTGCGACTGTGGTTCGATACAACTTACTACTTTGGTACACAAATTTACATCAATTCCTAAACAATTCTTATATCGGTGTGCCTTTATGTCGCACCTTTTACCTGGTAGTGTATGGATAGAGTTTGCAGTGTAAATTTCCAACAGGTTTCGTTAGTGGGTGGGTAATCGCTTTGCTTACCGTTTACGATAAAGCGTCAATGCATTAGCTATTGCTTAGATACTTTCTCTTTAGAGGCATTAGAAAAATGTCTTAAAATCACCGCTCCTGTCCAGAGTATAAAGCAAAACGACTTAGGAACATGAAAACAAAATCAATCGAATAAGGTTATACAAAACATTTCCTCTTGTGCAACAAAATGTTTGTTCGTGCGCTAGAAGAACCCTTTCGAGAATGCGCGCGTACATCTCTCTCTCTCCCTGTGTCTTGTTTTTCGAGTTGAGTCTTTGGTCACGCGAAGGAAATTGCGGCTTGGGAAAATTGGCAGCACTCGTTGCCGTACATACACACACAACATCCACCCGTTAGCGCCGCTGCCCCGGTAATAGGCAATGGAAAACTAATTAGCCCAAGGTGCGATCATAAATGCACGATAATGCAAATGAGGCTCACCAAATGGGTCAAACGTGTGTCTGGTGTCTGGTGCCTCCATCGGTTGGAATTTGTTTCACAAGCATGCAGGTTTTTTCTCATCGTGTTTTTTTTCCAGCTTTGCATCTACCCTGTTGGATCAACTCGCTTTACTCGCAATACTTTGCTCTGTTTTCTCTTCATTATGCCCTTTGTGCCCTCTCATTTGAAGGCAGTTTGAAAGCTAGAAACCCAAAGGCGAGATCGTTTATACGTCGTGGCTCAGCAACGGCACATCATGATGCTTCCGGTTGAGGCTGGTACAGGGAAGCATCCACAGCATCGGATGGCCTCGGCCACAAACCTCCGCCAGCAGGGCCAACTTGGGCCGATGGATCCGGTACGGACCCTTCTGCTGCACCGCTTCGACCGCCGTCTCGTCGTACAGGATCGCATGCATCTGATCGACCATGATCGCTATTACGAACAGCCCGAACAGGACCGACTCCAGCAACAACAGTACGCTGTGCATCATACGAGTCTGTGCCTGGGACACATCCGTGTGGCAGTCCTCGCACGGATACACCCACGAGATCACGATCAGAAAGATCGAGTAGAGTGCCAGCGCACACACGTACAGCAGAAACTGGAGGAAATACTTCTGGTTTCGTTCGCCGACACAGTTGTTGATCCACGGACAGTGGTGGTCCATGCGGCGGATGCATCGCTTACAGATGCGGCAGTGGTGTGCTCTTGGCGGTCGGTACGTTTCACACCGGGTACACATCGTCCATTCTTCCCGCTCGTGGCCATAGTTTTTTTCCGAGTGCAGATCGGAGAAGTCGATACGAATTTGGGGCAGTGGCACTGTACCTGGATCTAGCAGGACTGCCTTCAGATGAGCCATCGCCAGCAGAAACACGATTGTGTTGAACGCTACGACATGAAACGGTGCCCAAAGGCTGGCTCGATCGCAGAAAGTGCATGAAACATTGAGGAGAAAATTAGTTAGATTTAAATTTGGCCGTGAATGTCCAACATTATTGATAACTCTTATCACCGCCGTTACCTGTTGGGCATTGTTTGCAAAATTATCCAATGCGTTACCACATAGTCGGCGTGCAGGACAGTCATGTAGGTGATCAGCACGCAAACAATACCGCAGGGATCTTTGACGAAAGCCATCTCGGTGGCGGTGCGGTAGCCCCTACGACTGATTGTGGCTGTATTACGTACCGCTGACGCTGGCTAATTGATAAACTAACCACCGCTGTTGGTTTATCTCTACTGGTTTGGGCTGGTTGCTGGCTGTCTTCCACCACTTCGTTTCGATCCACTACCACAGCGCAACGCACACAAAACTTTACTTTCACAACACGAAAACCACAAAACTTTTCTTACTACAACTTGCTAAGGGCTCTCCCACCGCCCGCATTTACTTTTTATAGAATAAAACACACTACACAACATATACAACTACGAGTTAAGGAGGCAGTAAATACACTGCACCATTTCGACCACAGGGCAATCGTCCTTTTGGACCATCGCAGACTCCCACCACGGCAAACTGTTGGTCGGGTTGGTTTTACAATTCCATCGACAAATTGGAATGAAAAATCGGCAACTCTTTTTCCGTACCGATTTTTGACAGCAAATCCTCCACAAAGCCGACACACAAATAAACGAGAGCCCTGTTCCGCGCAAGAGCAATTCAAATATTCTGTTCCACCTCACAACCGCGAGTTTCGTCACTACGTATACGCATCAGCTGAACACGGAGGGGGTCTATTGATAATGTATGGTAGAGCGAGAACTCAAGATGTCGTGAAGAAAAGGGATAGCTACATCCAACAGTGTACTGTCAATGGAACACTGTTAGTTATTACCAGTTAAATTATTTTAATCTATTTTATTATGTGTTCTTTTTTGGAATTTACTCTCAGAAGACTACTTCCCATTTGAAATAACAATTGAGCTTAACTTGTTTGTATAGTTTTTCATTTCTATTTTTGGCTTTTATGAGTAATAGATCGAAATAACTTTTCGATCCTCTTCCACTTTACAGTGTATCGCTGTTCCCGTGCGTATTATGACAGCCACATAAATAAAAGCGCACCCATCGCGAAGAAGAGGAAGAGCAGTCTGTCATCTTTGTCGATTTGATTCATCATCGCCTTTCGTAGAGGAAAAGTTAAAATAGTTGGAGCACATCACAACACTTTGCATCCGAAATTATGCACTTTGCAAGTGTAGTGTCGTCAAGATTGGGCAAAGATTTTCGTCAGTGAAATACCGAAAAGGGCACAGTGATAGTAGCTTTTCAGTCCATAAATTTGTATTGTATCATTTCCGTATCGATACTAGAACAGCAGCAGCGCAAAGGTGCAAACGTCAATTGTGGAAACAAAAGAGGGCGAGAAAGCATAGAAGCAAAAAAAAATCTTATCCTTAACTTTTCGTAGTGGATTCTTAACAGGAGTGTGAATCGTGTGCTTGTGTCCGTGCGTATTGAACGAAGTGGATCTTTGTTTTAGAAAACCAAACACATAACGACTTTGCTTTCTTCTCCACCTCCTGCAGTGGCTGGCCAGTGTTTCGGTGAATTGATAAGCGTGCACAAGCTGCACAATCCACACCCGTACGCACTTTCGGGTTCTGTGTTTACTGCTAGGACGTGGCACTACAAGCAAGGATAGTTAAGGAATAGCGGAAGCAAGCAAGGATCCGGGGCACGAACATCCGGCACACCACAAACATGAGTCTGTTTGGAACGTCGTCTACACTGAACGCGGATATAGGTTGGTATAGAAGGGTGGCGGGTGTGACATAGATTCACGAAGGACAACAACTTCACGATTCCGTCCAACCCATGTGACGGTTTACTTGCAAATCTGTAGCATCTTACCATACAGAAGCAAACATATCTGCATCTCTCTGTATGGATAGCAGCTCCCCACCATTACGCACCAATATCTCGGCGCATTCCCGCAATTGATGTTTATTAATTAAATTAGGATGTGCAGCAAAAGCGCGCCGATAGTGCTGCACTATGGCAAAGCGGGATGGATGAATAAACTGCTAACGGGGACAGTGATGGAAACCGTTGCCCATCCAACAAACCCCCGAAGAGGTCAGCCATGTTAGGTAAAGTGTGACGTGATACCCTTGATAACGGGCAGCCGAATGGCCGAGCTTACTTTGTTAACGACGCAGGAAAATCAATACAAGTCACCGTTTAAGAAATGGAATTTAAAATCACAGAATGGTTGTCTGCCCCGAAACGTTAACGCACACTTGCCGGTCAAACCATTGGCATCAACGAAACGCTGTCCAACAAATAATTTCTGATTCTTGTACTGTTGTGTCAACACTGCACAACTGCTGTATCCAGACAAAGCTTTTTCAACTTTCATTATTCGCCCTTGTTCCCGTTTTTCTGGTGCTCTTTGTATATCCCTAGAGTTAACCAGACATTGCTGCTCGGATGTTTATTTACATGATCTTTAACGCTTCCTCTCAGCCAAGAAGAGCTTGAAGATACAGATTATGGATGAGATGAGTACACAAAATGTAGTCCAAGACGCTGACTAAAGCAGCCCGTGTTGCAAGCTATTGCCTCTATTGCGTAGTGCCTTATCTCTCTACGGATCGTTTGAAGCTTCAGGAAGCCCTAGAAGTTCTAATCGAACGTTTCGTTTCATCGTCTGTTTTTGTTAGTCTTTTTCAGACGAAAATTTCAGTGCTACCTATTAGCACTTTTTTGACTCTAGTGTATCAGTAGAACACATTACTTCATCATTCCAAAGAAAAAAAAAATTATAACTAACACAATTGTTGTAATAGGCTTTTTGTTTTGTTTTGGAAATAGTTGCGCCCTAAAACAAACGGTTTATTGCCCATTTTGAACATATATGATTGCACAACGCACGCAGCAAGATTAGGTCTGATGAATCATTTGTATGGATTCAATGCAGAGTTGTCGCCCATTCGAATGACTCGCCTCGTTTGCGTTTGGTTTCGGTGCTGATTGTGGTGATAAATGATACGGACTTGGCGCAAACACGTTCTCCGTTGAAATATGACCTCGCGATGACTCTTCAACATCAACCACAAATGTAGAATTCTGGGCTGCGCGTACAAAACAACAATATGCGAAATAAAACAAGTTTTCGATGAGGTTTTGTTCGCGTGCAAAAATTGATATTTATTAAATAACCCCAAATGTTTTTGTATTAATATTGCTTTTCAATTCACTTTCCTTATTTTATAGAGAAAGCAACAAGTGAAAACAATACGACCGAAAACTGGGGTCTCATATTGGACATTTGTGATCGAGTAAACAATGGAACGGCCACTCCGAAGGATTGTCTAAAATGTGTCATAAAAAGATTGAATTCACCCAATCCTCATGTTGTTATGAAAGCAATTACGGTATAGTTGTTCGGATAATATTGCGTAGAATGCATGATCGTTGATTTATACTTTATTCAATAACATTTTAGCTGCTCGATGCATGCGTTAATAATTGTGGCAAACAGTTCCACCTGGAGGTTGCCTCCCGGGAGTTTGAAACGGAGTTTAAGAAGCTGTTGCAGAAAAGTCAACCCAAAGTGACAACGGTATAGAAATAAATGCGAAACCGTTGTTATTGAAGCACGTAAACTTAATGCCGATGTTTCTTTTATCTCCCCATGTGCAGAAGCTAAAACTGACCCTCAAACGTTGGGCAGAAGATGTATTCAAGTCTGATCCACAGCTCGATCTGATACCCTCGCTGTACAAGAAGCTGCGTGAAGAAGGGCACGATTTTAACGACCCATCGGTGACACCAAAGCGCGAAACGACGCTCAGTAAAGATCCGAACGTCGTGTCTAGTCAGCAGGAGGAAGATGACATTGCGAAAGCGATAGAACTTTCACTGAAGGAAGTCAAAAACACGCAATCTCCGAAGATGATGTCATCGTCCGGAACGGTAATGGCGGAAAATGGGAAACCATTGCCATACAGTTGGGACAATAGTAATAATGTGTTTCATCTTTCACAGACCGCTTCATCTTTGTACCCTTCTACGTTGCTATCCACTGCACCCGCGGCAGAGCCAAGGAAGGTGAGTCACAACAAATTGAAAGTATTGTAGCAAAGAAAAGAAATTAAAAGAGTTGTTTTAATCGATTTTGTTAAGGTGCGAGCACTGTACGATTTTGAAGCAGCTGAAGATAACGAGTTAACGTTTCAAGCCGGTGAAATCATCATGGTGCTGGACGATTCCGATCCCAACTGGTGGAAGGGACAGAATCAGCGCGGGGAGGGCCTCTTCCCGTCGAACTTTGTCAGCGCCGATCTGTCCGTTGAGCCGGAATCGCTCATCACTGCGTCTGGCAAGGGCACAAAAAAGAGTGTACAGTTTTCGGACGAACAAAAGTCTGACGGCGATAAGGACGGACAGCAGAAGCATCTGCAGCCGGCGACGGTGGAAATTAATGAGGAAAAGGTTGACCGCATGCTACATCTGATACATGAGGCAGATCCCGAGGATCCTTCACAAGACACGGAAGAGATGTTACAGCTCGAACAGCTCGTGAACCAGATGGGACCGTTGATCGATGCCGAGTTGGAGCGGGTAGATCGAAAGCATGCCCAACTAACGCAGCTGAGCGGTGATCTGGTGGATGCGGTCAATTTGTACCACAACTTGATGCGCGAACCGGACCGCTCAACTATGATGTCGATGTCAATGGGTGGCCCGGCGAGTGCATATGCTACTCCCGGTGGTTATCCTGGGGGATCAATGAACCCAATGTACGGTATGCCGGCAATGTACCAGAGCCTGCCGGGAGTTGGAATGTATCCGATGGGACCGGCCAGTGGACCATCGTTACCTGCCTCAATGTCGGGCGCCCAACCGATGACGAGCTACAATATGAGTCATCTACGGCACGATATGACGCAGATGAATGTTGGCACGATGCCACAGTTTTCTACACCAGCGCAACAGCATCAGCAACAACATCATCAACAGCAACCTCATCCGACGCAGGGACCGATGCAGAACGTTTCACAAAACGGTCCCATCACCAATGGAATGCTTTCACAAGGCGCACCATCCACATCGATGGCTGGGCTTAGCAGCCAACAGCAGTCTACTACGACGGCCACTCCACAGACGATGCCAAATATGACAGGTCCGCCCATGCCTCAGCAGCACGGAGCGATACCGCAAGGGTTCGCCAACCCTACGTCACCACCACCAGTCGGAATGGCCGGTCCTCCATCTCACCATCAGCTGCAGCAAGTTCCTCCAAACCCGAATCAGCAAACGCTTCCGCAGATGCGGCCAGCTGGAGGGCCGCCTCCAGTTAGCTATCCGAACTACGTTCCACAGCAACAGCAGCAACATCAACCGCCAGTGTCCCAGCCGGTACCGCAAACGGCACCACAGGGAATGCAGCCACCCACATCGACACAACCGAACCAGAACCACCATCCAAACCAACATGTACCGATGAGTATGCCACCGGTCCACTATCCTCCATCATCTGGCGCACCAACCCACCATCACCAACATCAACAACAGCAGCAACAACAACAACAGTTCATGCCCCAGATGGGACCACCGATGGGCAATTACGCCCCGATGGGAGCCCCAATGAATATGTACCCTCCCGGTGGCCCTGGAGTTGGTGGTCCGTTGTCGATTAACACGAACCACCAGGGACCGCAGAACATTCCCATATATCAGCAGCAGCGGTAAACTGAAGGCGCGTGGGGAATAGGGAATCCGTCCCGATCACCCAAAAACGACAAAATTTGACCAATGCCACATTTCTCGATTCGCTTCATTGGTAAGGGTGTATGTTCGCTTAGCGGTTTAGTAGGTATTCTATTTTAACTAAACTTTCCCTAACCATAGTTGAACGTAAGGAGAATAATTAATTTGTTGTTTTGTCCGTAATATGTTCTGCTGGCTGTCCATCGAATTTCGAATGAAGCACTTGGTTTTATTTCCGTGGCCTGGTATAAGCTTCCTTTACCTGCAAAAAGCTACCCCACATCAATGATATTCCTATGAGATAAAACAGTCCCTAGCATCACCTGTCGCTTGGGAGGGCCGAGAGGGTTTTCTTGGTTCACCAAGGGAAAGGCATTAGCAGCGGGTTTGGAATGGGCAAAATTGTTTGCCGGCAATAATAAATAGTAATACTAAATATATTACGTTTTTGAAACAGTATAGCAAAGCTGGAAGGTGGCAGAAGGCAAACCTTGCTGCTGGCAGTGTGATTAAGCGGGAAGAAAAAATGGTTATGACGGGAGCGAGGCGAAAACACTTTGATTAATAGTAGCAAAAGCATGTGAGGGCTTATTTTTGAACATTCGCAGAATCTACAAACGAGTAGGGATTTAACGTAAAAAGAAAAGGGTGAATATATAGGATATGTATTTATATGCGATATCATGAGGCGGCCGGCAGTTCGGTAGTTTATGCGGCCGGTATGATGAGGCGTATTTGTTATCCCCTGGTGGCAAAGGACTGCTATGAAAAGAGTTGGAGCAACCGAACCTGTGGACATTTATATAATGTGAAGGATGATGCAAACACTGGATAGACGATGCTGTATAATAGTAGAGCTACGTACACATACTACACAACCTAAATTGAAAAATAAATATACTGAATTAATAAAACTGTGTGTAGTCCTTTTATTGTAAGAAATACATATCCTCAAACCTTTTATAATTCAAATGTAACTTCAATTGTTTTTCCGTCCTCGCGAGCGTTGGATCTCTTGTAACATCAAGGGTTATCCAGTGGGCTCTAGCAAACTGTCAAAGTTTATTTATGTAGTTGTTAAGAAGATTTTCTTTTGCATCACCAACCGTTCAACTGTCCACGATGTTTGCAAGATGTGCTTCATCAATATTTCGGAGATATTGTTCGATAAGCAACTCATCAAAATTGGTAATTCTTGTTACATTGCTTCATATAACCATACAAGCTAACCACAACATGTCAATTGTAGGCCGAAACAATCGCATCTTCCGTCGAAGGTGCGGATAAGGAAAGCATTGGCGCACTGCTGGTTGCCGTTCCGGAACTTACAAAATACTCTCCCGAACAGTGGCATCGTACAGCAAAACTGCTCAGCACGGAAGGGCTTGAGATGGAGAAGACACTGGCCATAATCGGAGGCCATCCGAGCATACTGGTGCGACCGGCGGAAAAGATCGCGGAAAGCTTACACTGCTGGCGTTCGTGCCAGTTTGGGGATGCAAACCTGAAGGTGCTGATGTCAGCTCATCCATACTTTCTCGATTACACGAACCATGGTCAGCTAGCGCAACGGGTCGCATTTCTACATTCACACTTTGAAACACGCAAAAACGTGTACCGGCTATTTCTGAACGCACCGAACTTACTGGTTGACGAGCAGCACGTGACGGAAGCGAAGATCGTCTATCTGCTGCAGACGATGCGCCACGAGGTGCTGGAGGTCGTTAAATCCTGTGGCTTTTCGTACGACCTTGAACATTTGCGCTGTCGGCATACATTTCTGGAGCGGTTGGGTTTGTTTAAGCCACGCTCGCTAAAGGCGGATACAAACACACCGACGGGAAATCCACCGCTGCACCAGATCACTGACACCAGTGATAAGCGGTTCGCGGTGAAGGTGGCGTACGTTACGCTGGAAGAATACGAAGTATTTCAGGAGCTATTCCGGCGTGAACTGGAACAGGATGAACATGGCGAAACAGATGATGAGCTGGACCCGGAAGAGGCAGAAAGTGAACCAAAACGAAGTGCGTATCACAAGAAGGGTCGGTAGAGGCTGAACGTATAGTTGGCCAGTAGTGTTGATAAGTTGCGCAGCTATAAACACACGTGCTTGCGAAGAGAAGAAGAGTTTGGAAGTAAACAACGGTCGTCGTCATAATATGACTCTTTTTATTCGCTTTGTTTAAAGTGAACAGTTTCACTCGGCATATATCATATATAATCGTGGCTAAAGTTATAATAGGTAGGTCATAGAGAACAATCGATAATTTCCATTATCCAATTAGAGAAAGCGATTGGCGCGCGCGCACGTGTATGTCTATGTGTGTGTATATAGATATACGTGTAAAACTGCATAGGCGCGGAAAAAGACGGTGCAAGAGACGGATAAATAACTTGTACTCGAAAAAACACCGCTCACACATCATCATTCACAGCTCGTTTGCCTTAATTTTAGCATCAAATGCGCGTACCATTTTCGCAAAATCTTCGTAGCCCGCAATTTTGATAGCTTCATCACAGTCCAACCACTTCATGTCCTGGTGCTCGTCGGAAAGTTTCGCCTCATGGGAAGGATTACGCAGTTCCGCCAGCCAGTAAACGACCACCTTATCGTGTCCCTTCACTTTGTACTCCAGCGTGCACGATTGCTTCCGGTGTATAGTTAGGTCACTTTCTGCGTACCTAAAACAAATAGAATAAGCCAGCCAAATAAGCATTACAGTATTCGTTCACAGTAAGGGTAGAACGGCAAGATGAGACATTTTGTGTTTCTCTTACCCAGCTTCTTCGGTCGTTTCCCGCAGGGCTGTCGCGTAATCGTCTTCCCCCGGATCGACGTGACCTTTCGGTGGCGACCAATGATGTTGGCCGTACGATGCCTGCAGCATCAGATACTCGATACGTTCGCGCAGTCGACGAAATATGAGAAAGCCGGCCGCCCGTTTTGCCATTTTGCTGTCCTTGTGTTCAATGGTTAGTCCTTTTTGGGAAACGGATATCGCACGAAATACCGCGATGAACTACTGCTGCGGGAGATGCAATGCGGAAACTCACTGATACAGGCACTGATTTTTACGGATTAAGGCTTAGACGTGTGTGTTTGTGTACGGTTCGGTGCACTTTCGCGGAAGGGAACGACGTCGCGGGGTGAACTTTGTCCGATGCAACGCGGCGTGTTTGAAATGAAATCACGAGAAATAGTGCAGCGTACAAAGCAAAACAAAAAGCATCTGACTGTCAGCACAGGGTGTTACACTGTGGTTGAAGACTAGCGAACCGGTTCTAAGCGGTTCATTTATATGTAAACGCGTAACGGAAATCGACAAAAAAATTCTTTCTACCAGCAGAATAATTATTATGAAACAGGTTTTTGTGTTCATAGTACCTTTTTAGGTTTAAGCTGTTTTTGAGACAATTATATTACTTAAACGCATTTCGAATGAAAACCGGTTCGATGGCCAGATGTTTCCCACAATGTAAAATGTCAAACTATTCGGCTGTGTACCCTGTTCGCCGCATCGGAGTGTACACTACGCAAAGATCTCTCGGTAAAGTGAGCGAAAAGCACGGAATTTTAAATCCGAAACATGTCTGGCCAATTCCCCGGAGGATATCAGAGCCCTAGTGGACACCGGGGGAACTATAACAGTCCCATAATACAGCAACACCTTAATCAAATGAATGTTCCAAACCAAATGGGTATGATGGGTACGTAGAGAGAACATCCGGTCTCGTGCTAACAATTCGGATTGTATTTATTCACCCCATACATTTATGTTGCACTTCAGGATTTAATCAAAACAATGTCATGAACAACCCACAAATGCAAGGTGTGCCGGGACAGGGCAATCAGGACATGGGTCTCAATCCGGGCATGATGCAGCAAAACCAACAGCAGCCAGGTGGCCAGGGAATGCAATCCAACACCCAGCAGGTAGTACCAACGAATCAGCATCAGCCGGGTGCCAATCAAATGGTTGTACAGAATCCAACGCACCAAACTGCACAGCCTTCCCCCCAGATGGGCATACAGCAACAGCAGCAGCAGCAGCAACAACAACAACAGCAACAAGGACCCAACGTGGGACCCGGCAACCCAATGAACAACCCGCAGACACAGAGCCAATCCCTACCGCCGAATCAACCCGGCGGAGGAACTACGGTACAGCAGCAACAGAAGGCGGAATTTAATCTTCTCTCGCTTTGCCGTATCGGGCAGGAAACGGTACAAGATATCGTGAGCCGATTCCAGGAGGTGTTTGGCATCCTTCGATCAATTCAACCACCGAACGGTACCAATCAGGGCCAGCTATCCAGTAACGACAAAAAGGCGAAGGTGCAGGAACAATTCCGCACGATTCGATTGTTATTCAAAAGGTTACGACTGCTGTACGATAAGTGCAACGACAACTGCCAGCAAGGTATGGAGTACACGCACGTGGAAAGTTTGATTCCACTGAAGGGGGAAATTGAACGGACCGAGCCGGTACACACGGAGGAGTATAAGAAGGCACTGCAGGAAAACCGGGAGCTGGTGGCGATGGTACAGCTGAAGAACAAGCAGTTGCGTGAAATTATCGACAAAATACGGCTGACTATATGGGAGATCAACACTATGCTCAGCATGAGACGTTGCTAATCATGGCGATGATGGTGTGCAGCACTGTGTAGGTTATAATGATAATTTAATAATAATTTTCCACTTTAATTAACGCTCCGAAATGCGTGTTTCAATTGTTAACAAACAATATTCGATAATATAGCAACGAAGCATGATCGTTCGTTGCATTAGTGGACAGAAATGGTATTTATAAATGGATATTTTTAGAATGAATCTCGTTTTCTTATTAATGTAGGTATATTCTCTCATACACACTGCACCAACTGCATACCTGTTTCATAAAACTTCACAGTAACCGACAATTGGGTGGTCCCACGATGAAAATGCACTCTTGACTGGTGGGGGTAGAGGTTTGCTGCGTCGGTCTCAGC
Source organism: Anopheles christyi (assembly GCA_000349165.1). NCBI lineage: Eukaryota > Metazoa > Arthropoda > Insecta > Diptera > Culicidae > Anopheles > Anopheles christyi. The sequence continues at coordinate 25,805 of KB702015.1, read as the reverse complement.
TGAGCATAGCAAAGTGGACGCGAGACGCATAACGTCAAATTCAGCAAAGGAGAAGAGTTAGGAGGGGTGTGCAGGAAGGGAGGATGAAAATAATAACAAACGCGAACAAAAGAAATTTCACTCACTGCCTTTGGTTCGTTCGTTCTTTTCGCACTGGTGCGTGTGTGGCTTCTTTGTCACAAACATTTTTAACCCAGCCCAACTCGCGCGAGAATGCAACAAATGTCTCCGTACATGAAGCAGTTGTTGATACCATTTTGTGCTTATTGCGTGCTTTAATCTGTTTTAATCGAACAAATCTGTGTTGTGTGTATGCTATATACCGTTGCCAACAGTGACGACGTAGTAGTACGTGCATGCTAAAGATTGGACACGGAGTAGTGCACCACTCGAACGTGCACCTATCTCGGGGTCTTTGGCAGTGTGTGGAGTTTGCATCACTGGGTTTTGAGAAAGTGATACGTTCCATCCAGCTGGTGAAAAGACATCACCGCTTCTATAGTATAACACACCCGCCTGGCGTGTGTGCGCAGTCTGGTGAAGGAGCTCATAAGTAGGCCAATGTTATCACCCACACTTCGGGCTGCAAACAAGCGATAACATAAATACGAAAATGCTGGACGCATATGTTGGGTACGATTTGAGCATTGCCACCGAACCGGATGACATCCCGAAGACGAACGACACGGTGTGGATACTGGGCAAGCAATATAATGCCAGCGATGGTAAGTCCATCGGCGCTTCTCAACAGTGACGTCTTAGATGAGGACTTGCAAAAATGCAATGATTTTTTTTGTCTTTCCCCTAGATCTCGAAGCAATAAGACAGGATGTGCAGTCCCGGTTATGGTGCACCTATCGCAGAGGGTTCGTTCCGATCGGAAACACACAGCTAACAACGGATAAGGGATGGGGCTGCATGTTGCGCTGCGGGCAGATGGTGCTGGCACAGGCCCTGATACAGCTTCACCTGGGCCGGGAGTGGGTGTGGGAAGCGGAAACGAGGGATGACATCTATCTGAACATTGTGAGTCGGTTCGAGGACAGTAAGCAGGCCCCATTTTCGCTGCACCAAATCGCACTGATGGGTGATTCGTCGGAGGAGAAGCGCGTTGGCGAATGGTTCGGACCGAACACGGTGGCACAGGTGTTGAAGTAAGTACGCGCGCGATTAGTGATACAATAAAAGGAGGATACAGTAATATTATACCTGTTTTAGGAAGCTGGTTAAATTTGACGATTGGTGTAGGCTTGTCATTCATGTAGCCTTGGACAATACTGTAGCAACGGATGAAATAGGTAGGAAGCTTCGAGTATACTTCAAAATATACCATTTTTCTCAACTACCTCTTTTGCATTGCGCGCAGTTGAACTGTGCGTGGATAAAAAAGAACCCGACACATGGAAGCCACTGCTGCTCATAGTCCCACTCCGGTTGGGCCTCAGCGATGTAAATCCGATCTACATCGAGGGACTGAAGAAATGTTTCCAGCTGCCCGGAAGCTGCGGCATGATCGGTGGCCGTCCCAATCAAGCCCTCTACTTTATCGGGTACGTTGGGGAGGAAGCACTGTACCTGGATCCACACACGGTTCAACGGGTAGGAACGATCGGCAGCAAGCAGGACCCGACGGAACAGGAGCTGGACGAAACGTTCCATCAGCGGTATGCTAGCCGGATCAGCTTCACCTCAATGGATCCGTCACTGGCGGTCTGTTTTCTGTGCGTCAGTCGACAGCAGTTCGACCAGCTGGTGGCACGGTTTAACGACAGCTTGAACGGTGGCACCAGCCAGGCACTGTTCGAGGTTACGAAGACGCGCCAGGCACCGTGGACACCGACCACGGCTTCGTCCGCTTCCTCGCGGAAGAACAGTGGACCAACCGAGGCCTTTAATGTGATATCGGCGACGGAGATTCCGAACGAAGGTAAGGAACTTTATAGTTACAACGTTTTTTGTTGTTCCTTGTCTTACAGTGTGTTATCGTGTTTTCATTTTCAGAATTCGAAGAGGTAGAACCACGCACGCTAGATGATTCGGATGAGGAGTTTGAAATTATAGCCTAGCGCCCTAACTGCACACAGCACGATCTATAGGTTGAACAAATTGAAAACATGCTTCTATGTCAGCTTACCTGCCTCTGAACAGATGCTCTGAAGTAAATGGCGATTCTGCTTGAGTGCTATGCTTGTCGCCATTTATTCCTCCCCTCGCTACCACCTATAGTCACAAGTACGGCTGTACTCGAAAGTTTTATGCAATGCAGTCTATAAAACTCCCACAAAGCCGAGTTTAAAAGAGATAGGTGTGAGAACAAAAATCAAATCGAACTTTGCCACAACCACGGGAAGGTGTTTGTTACGTTTTATAATTTCAATCCGTGTTCTCTCTATGTGGCTAAAATGATTTGAGTACGTTACAAAAAAAAAACGGCAATATGAGGGAGTTGCAAAAGAAATGTTCTTTTGAAGGGATTTAAAGACAAAACTGAATAAATTTCGTTACAGGTGTGTAGCGCATCTTTATGCCGAGTCGGCTTCGTATGTCGTCTCAATAGTTGTGAGAGAAAAATGTGTATTTGTTTAATATTACAATCTTAAAAAAGCCTTATATCTTCGTACGCAGTTTACACACCTCATCGCAAACCGGCTACTCCTCCCCTTCACCGGATCATGCGGCCACCACGTTTGGAAATGCGTTCTGCTTTGAGATGACGAGCTTGTTGTGCTGGTAGCTTATGTATCCCTTGATGCGCCCTTCGTAAATCAAGTTAGCCACGATACAGTGCGTCTCGTCCATCGAAACATCTTCCGCACCGGAAAACTGTAGCGCCGTCTGAAACGCGTTCATATCGATCTGATGTGTCTGCAGTATCTGGTGCACCTTCTTGAATAGATTCCGATACGTGATGATCTTCATCTTTTCCACGATCAGATAAACGCCCGCATTGATGAAAAACATCTCATGGCGTCGGATCGCTTCGTCGAACCGACGCACATTGCCTTCCTTCACGGCCGAGGCCAGATCGTGAAACTGCAGCACATTGTACCGCTCGAGCACCTCCTTCCGAGGCATATACCCGAGCAGCATCTTGACCGGCGTCAGGTAGATCAGTATCAGCCGTTTGTTTTTAGTGAACCGCCGTGGGCAATTATTGAATGCGAAGCTAAGATATTCTTCTGCATTTTTAAAGTCCGAGTCGTACATAGCCTTCCGGCCGGCAAAGTACTTGTACGTGATGCGCTGCGCGAGGCTAAAGCTGTCCTTAAAGTTAGAACTGTCGATCGCGCGGATGAGTGGTTTGCACAGGTGCAGCTTGTTGATGCGAAAGTAGACCTTCAGCAGCTGATTAACCAGATTCAGCATACCTAGCCGTTTCGTGTCCTCGTCCGAGGAACGGGTATCACCGGCACATACGCGAAAACAAGACATTAAGCTTTCGGCCGCCTTTTCAAGAATTTCTCCACACTTGGAGCTTTTCGTTTGCTGCTCACACTTAGCCGCCAGCAGGCGTAGATCGATCGAGACGACGTACATGATAGGCAGGATCCAGTTTTCTTCCTTCATTTGTTGCAACAGTTTCACTACAGCCTGTATGCAGCTCGTCTGGAAGCGGTAGGCTTCCGTGTAGTTCGGTGGATCGGAACGCATCAGATGGTACACGACTTTCAGGTGGGCTGAAACGATTTCATCCAACGGTGAGGGTAGCTGTCGACTGACGGCTGCGTCCGGGTTCTCCTTGTACAGGTTCGGATCGTTAACGTGAAAATCCTGAAGCGCTAGGAACCGTGCCACCGCTTGTCCTTCATAAGCGTTCCACACGCGCATAATCTTGTTTAAATAGTCGTGCAGATACATTTTGCTGTACTGTGGTTTGGTAAACTGCTTTCAAACTTTTTGTACTGATTACAATGAGAGTGTTCAGAGGCTACAATATGGAAAAAAGATCCGATTCGAACCGTGTTTGCAAAAATGCGGCTCATCAAACATAAACAAATATTTGACAGTTCAATAATTAGGTGTTCGTGTAAGTCATGGGGGAAAAAATGATTTCTTTTTAAAAATTGTAAAAATTACCTCATTATTTGATGAACGTTGCAATTTGTACAATTTACTACCATTTAATATTTTCAACATTTTATGCAAGGCTCGTGATTTTCATAACTTATTTTTTTGTTTAGATGTGAAACATCCAAATTGGTGTCATATACGTTGTGCTCGTGTCGAAATAAACATCATTATTTGTAAACAAACCCGGCACGTGGAATTTACTATACAGAAATTTTCATTGCGGTAGGCGACTGTGCAACTTCCTACCGAAAATGGGAGTCCGTGGTTTAACTACTTTCATTGGCAAGAACGCAGCGGTCTATCTGAAACCGCACGAACTACACGACACGAATCTAGTGATCGATGGTGACAACCTGTGCGTTCAGCTATTTAAAAAATCCCAAAAAACTTCCCTAGCCTTCGGTGGAAATTACGACACATACTACCGTATAGTGGTGGACTTTTTCGACAAGCTAAGCCTGGTGAAAGTGGTCCCGTACGTACTGCTGGACGGTGGATACGAGTCGCGAAAGATGGCCGTCGTGCGATACCGGATGCAGCAGCGGATCCAGAAGATGAAAGGGTTCCACGTTTCCGCAATCACCACCACACCGCCACAGATGTTGCGCGAAGTGTTTGTCGATGCAATGCGAGCAAGTGGAGTTTCATTCATGCGCTGCGCGTTCGAAGCGGACGATGAGGTGGCCATCCTGGCCCGCAAGCTCAACTGCCCCGTGCTGAGCTACGATTCGGACTTTTACATCCACGACGTGCAGTACATTCCGTACGTAACGCTTTCGAATAAGGTGTTCCGTAAGGTGTCCGACAAGGAGGGAGAAAACTTTAAGATTGGAATTGTGGACCGGAAGCAACCGAAAAAGGGACAGCAGCGTGGCGATGGCATAAAGTATATCGCTCAGTACGGCGACCAGGATGTGGTTGAAGGCGAAGGAGTGGAAACGTATTCCTATCTAGATTGTTGTCTGTACACGATCGATAATTTAACTGGGCCACATGATCGACTGAAGAAAGAAATGATACCCCTTTTCGCTGTACTTCTGGGGAACGATTACATCGAACGAAGTGTGCTGAGGGCGTTTTACGAAGCGATTCGGACTGGTCGAGTGAATCGTAAGATCAATCACCAGGAGCGTCGGTTAAAAGTAATTCTCAAGTGGTTGCAAAATCACACGTTTGAATCCGCTACCCGTGCGATTATACGACACATCAAAGGAGAACACAAGCAGCAGGTGTACCGGCAAATACTGACGGCGATCCGTGGGTACAACTGTGAGGATTGCACTTCGTTGCATTATTTCGGTTTGCAGGCTCAAACTGCCAACGAGACGACACTGAAGGATGATGAGATCGAAAAGGATCTTCAAACGCGCCTGGAAGAGATTGGCGATGAAGAGGAAGCGACGGAAACTATCAACGAGGAAAGCTTTCTCGATAGTGAAGGTGAGGATGCAACGGACGACATGCAGGAAGAAAGTAGAGTCGAACAGCGCGATTTCGAATCACCACAAAACAGCGAGGATAATGTTAAGAATGAAGAGGAAAACGAACAAGACTCCGTCTCAGAAGCGGTCATTATGGATGGCCACGAACCGTTGATTGAGCCGGGTTTGATACGTAATAAATTTACCGACCGGAACTGGCCGGAATGGTTCAAGCTGATTTATCGTGCCGCTCAAGTACCCCGCTTTTTGGCTGATTTGATACATTCAAATCTGTTCATCAACTATCCCCAGATTGAGGACATTAAGCGGCCGGACAGTAACGAGCTGAGTGGTCCGATATTGCGAACTGTTTTTGCAATTCTTAAAACAAGCTTCAAAGTAAAAACAACCGAGTTTAAGTACGTTACGAGACGGACGAACAGTTTCGGAGTGACCAACGTTGTCTTTGAAGGTGTTTGCCTGCCCAAAGGGATCGAATACGATCCATCCAGACTGCCAAATGTAACCATCCTGCAAAAGCTGTTTGAAGACTCAGGGCTTGAAAAATGTGGTGAATTGTTTCAGACGATCAAAAGTGTACCGAACAATTTGCGGCTTTACTTTTTAGCGATCATTTACTGGGCGAAAAACTGTCCCGACGTAAACTTGGCGCACGTGCATGCTCTTGTGGTGTGCATTTTGCAACTTCAAGTTGTGGACAAAGCGCTGAAGAGCCTGCACCGAAACGCCGACCAATATCGACAGCAGAATCAAGCGTATTTAGAGCAACAACGGCAAACAAGCAAAACGGCCGACAGTTCTTCCACTTCGGGAAAGACAGGCAACGGATTTAATCGAACGTTTTACAATAAGCTAACCAGTGGAACGTCCCGTGCGGCGGCAATGCTGGCCTACGACAATTTAATACAACACTTTTCACTCAACGACAAGCCTTCCAGCGGAAATCGTAAGACGCCGTCGATAGAACCCGACACAATGCATACGCTGGCCATCTTCCAGTCAGTTTGCTTCAATCTGTACGCCCTCATCCCATTGTTGGGCAACCCGTTCGATAATCTTCGCATGCACGAACTGTACAACACGCTGTTCGTGTACAATATGTACGAATGGATAAAGGAAAGAACGGATCTGTACGAATATCAGCGTACGGTGACATTCCGGTACGCGCCAACACTTTACTCAGCACTGTGTGTGATGGTTGAGTTTGTGCAAACGTACGTACCAGAGCTAAAGGATAGAGAGCGTACGGTGAAGATGAAAGCAAAGGTACCGAAACGTAAGCAGGTGACTGCGCAAGCGAAAGCAATAACGGTTAGACCGGCAAATGATTGGGAAAAGAAGGATGAGTCGAGTGAAAGTGAGGGTGAGGGATTTATTGATACGAACAATAAATTCAGTCAACTTCTGTTGGCAGATTGAACCTTTAAAAAAAACGAAATACAAATTAACAAATTGAATTAAATTGAACAAAAAAAAAAACAGATTCCCAAACATGTTTTGAAAACCAAAATCATATACACAAGATTTTAAATCCGTATGAGTGGTCCTGCATATGAAAACCCTATGGTTCCTTTTAAGTTTAACAAAGAAATAATTTTAAAATCTGCTAGTGACATTAAAACACATTTGAAAGTTGCACGTGTTAAACGATATGACCACGTGCTCGACCGTGGTTAAACCGTTGTGTAGAGCTCCACACTCATCGAAGCAACCCGAAGGATTGGTGGAGAAGGAGTAAGCATACTGAACGCAACATACCAAAACATACGTTTCGGGGTGCGTGCGTAATTTTCGAGGGTGTATGCGTGTTACTATTGAATAAAAACCGCGACAGTACGGCGCCAACCTCTGACTGACATTTCGGCGTTTCTGGCTGGGTGCTAGAAGGTGCAGCAGACACAAACACAACAGTGCGATAGAGCTGAACAGATATGTGGAGTGGTGGTCCGCCTCCACCCCTATACCCGTCCTATGGTTACAACGATTGCCACAACTGGAGCGGTGCCCGTTGGGTACTGGCAGCGGAAGGTGTTATACCACCGGAGGCGGTCGTTGGAGGATACGAAGGCGAAGTAACCTACATCGGTCGAGCCAAACATCGGAAAGCCATTGTTCCGGGGCGAGTGATTCCATCTAAAAAGGCGTGTATGATCGTGTCCGAAGGAGAGGAGCACGCCAAACACGATTACCAGGTTCTGTGCGGGTACGAGGGTCGGTTTGTGCAAACGTGTGGAGGTTACTGTCCGATCGGTTCCTTGCAGGGTGGTGTGACAAAGTATGGCAAACCGTTGTACATCGGGTTGGTGCGGTTGGGACTGGTGACGATTGTCGGTACGATAGTGCCAGAAGACTTTTGCTGCTATGCCGGAATTGATGGATATCAGAGAATGTTCAAGCAGTACGACATTTTTGTATCCGTAGCGGATTACCCGGGTGCCTACGATACCCCTTAGTGGAGGAAGATCAACTGATTCACAAAAAATGCAATTGGGCAGCAAAAAGTGAACAATAATTTTGATCTATAAAAAAATATGCCTTGAAACTTGTTCTACTCTTAATCTCATGAATGTTGCTGTATGTGTGTGTTAATTGCAATGCGAAATTGACTGCACACAACTAAATGAATACTCTATGGTGTGGTGTATGTGTAATATGTTTTCGCCAAATTCTTCAGCGTACCAAAAAAGAAACAAAACCAAAAAGAGAAAAATCATAATAGCGCGATCTGACCATCCTGATATTTGTGCGAGGATTTCCGTTTGAAGGTAAAAAAGGTGCATTAATTTGAGAGTAACTTCAAAACCCTAACTGTAAACACCATGTGCAACCGCCAGTGGTCTGGTCACGTTGTGTACAATCAACCCTCGCAAGGGTACAACGAAAATTATCACTGGGACGATGCCCGGTGGGTACTGGCGGCTGAAGGGCTAGTACCACCGGATGCGGTCGTCGCTGGATACGAAGGTGAAGTGACGTACATTGGGCGGGCTAAGCATCGCGGTTCGATCGTACCGGGCCGGATAGTGCCATCGAAGAGGGCGTGTTTCGTTGTGTGGGGTGGCGAAGAGCATCGTAAACCCGACTACCAGGTGCTGTGCGGGTATGAAGGCCAGTTTGTGCGCACTAGCAGAGGATACCTTCCGAACGGTGCTCTACGCGGTGGTGTTTCGGAGCACGGAAATCCGCTTTTCATCGGCCTGGTGCGCTTGGGACAGAAGACGGTCGTTGGCAAAGTGCAGCCGGAACATTCCTGCTGCTATGTGGCGATCGATGGTGTGGAGAAAGCATTTCAAGAGTACGACATTTATGTTTCCAAAGCTGGCTTCAATCGTGGATTGCAATCGCACTGAAAGTGTAACTTTCACAAAATGCTTACTTGGACGACAAAACTACCTCTGCTGCATTTGAATAAATAAACAAATATTCACGTTTTTACACCTTGTATTGGTGTACTGCAATAGAGTAAAATTCATCGTGTTGTTTATTTTCATACTCTATTTTTCCATTTGTAAAACAAACAACCCCTCCTTCCCTATACTATCACACCATATAGAGTAACCAGTTCAACTTACTAATTCAAAAATTTCACACAGCCATTTCAAAGTTTAGCTTAAGCGTATTTCGTCGTTTACGAGTATACATGTATTGTTGTACGATGCGCGCTTCAATGTTTAGACTTTATGAACACTTCAAAATTGATGTTAAATTCTTCCTTCTTATTATACGGTATGTAGCAAACAGCGTGCGAACGCTGTACCTTGCCGCAGATTAGCTGCCCGTCTACCTTTACCCGGCCAATGTACAGCGGTTCGCCCTGCTCGGACACACCAGCCGGTGTCGCCTGCAGCAGTATATTCGTCTCAGTACACTGTACAAATTCACCGGGCGTGCAAAGGATCTCGCATACCTTCTTCTCGTGCGCCTTCCCACCCCATGGAATGTAGCACACTTTTTTGGCAGGATTTATAAACCCGGGTGTGACGGAGCCGGCATGTTCGGCACGACCTAGATACAGCTTCGTGCGTTTGCTGGTGCCACATTCCACTGCACAGGGCGGTATGGGACCACTGTCCTGGTACGGTACCCATTTCATGTTGTGCAGCGTGTCCCATCGGCTCAGCTGCTGCTTTCTCGGGGTGCGCGGGTAGCGGTCGTCATCGTGGATGTCGTAGAAGTGGATATGTCTTGGAGTGGATGCTAGCAACAAAAGACAAAGTTGTGAGTCATCATTCTTCGCGGATGAAACTGCAGAGCACTACACTTTTAGCTAGATCGTACAAAGCGAAGTAAAACGCTTACTATAATTCACCATGCTGCAATTATGGAGTGGCGGTTTAGTAAAACTCCTTTCCCCACGCGAACTCGTTTTGCTAATTTACACGCTCACTGCGCCTGCATCGCAGTTTCGGCGAATTGCTGCACAAGTAGATACTCCATTGACAACGGCTCCCCTTTTTTGTTGATTAGTAAGTGTGAGCGCGTACTGTCATAACAAGTGAGAATTGAGAAAAAAATCGATCAAGTGAGAAGCTTTGGTCACCACGGGTGCAACAGGTTTAAGAACTTGCGACCAAACTTCGACCACAGAAGGAGCGAGTTTATTGTTTTACTAGTACTTTTACACAGCTTATGCGTTATGATATGATAACAAGTTCTATTTTTATAATTGGTGGTGAATTGAACTAGTCAGAAAAGGTAAACAAGTGAGAAAGATTAAATTGACTGATGAGCTATCACTGAATATTTCAAACGGGTTGTTTATTTTGGCCGTTATGTCGACAAAACCATAAATGGTAGACATGTAGTCAATTGTGATCATTTTTTATTATATTTTCAACCGATATTAAACGAAATTGAACGAATAAAATCATGAATTAAATCCCAGTTCGGCCGAAAGAGAAATAGTAGAGAGGTGCTGGTTTTGTTACTTTTGATAATTTATTTCAATGAACTTTTGCACTTCTCCTAACTGCAGGGTTATTATACTGTTATCTCCTTGTGGTATCATAAATACATATTAAGATCTACGTCGTTCAATAACATTTGCAAGCATGCTTTTTAAAAGTAAGCTCAATCGCTGCTTCTCTGTTCTCTGACTGTGCGTTTACTGCGTGCAGCGCATGTATAGGTAGGTGTGTGTAGGTGTGTATTTTTGCGTTTTCTTAAAACAACTCCTGGGCCACACTTAAGGCGCTGATGGAAAATATATTGGTAACGTTCCCGTCCGACGCTGTACTTTGCGGGTCCTAAGGATTGACGAAGATTTCGTACTCGGCGAACGCAAGCTCCTGTCCACCGTACGGAATGTAGCAAACGCCATGGGACGGTTGTACCTTGCCAACCGTTACCGAGCCTTCGTGCGTGACACGCCCAATGAACAGTGGCTCCCCATCCTCGGATTCGCCGGCCGGCAAGGCCGTTGGCGGAATGTCGCTACCGCTGACAGGCACAAACTCGCCACCAAAATCGCACAACACCTCGTACTCGGCCTTCGGGTTCTCCACACCGCCCCATGCAATGTAGCACACACCATGCGATGCTACCAGCTTGCCCGGAATGATGCCACCCTCGTGCTGGGCGCGCGCAATAAACATATCCTCACCGTCCGAACCACCGACGACGGCATTCGGTGGCACTTCACCATTAGCCGCGGCAACCCAGCAGGCAGCACCACCGGCTCCACTCAGGGCGGCGGCCGTCGGTGCGGACGGGCTCGTTTGTTCCGATGCCGGTTCGATGAGCCACGATCCAGTTGCGCCCCAACCAGTACAGAAGCCAACGCAGTTAATAGGGAACGGTTCCGGGTTTTCGTACGACAGGAAAGCAGCAGCCGATCCTTCATTACCGACCGTAACAACCTAAATAGGGGAATTAAAAAAACGAGATTAAGACATGCCTTCAACTTGTGTGACCACCACACTCACATTATCCTGCCAACGGATCCAGAAGCCACGGAACTCTCCGGCATTTAGAATGTCGGGAGTATCTACCTCCGCCACGTCCGGTTTAGTGCGGTTCTTTCGAATAACCGATTTGCTGTTCTTCCACCCACCGATAAACACTTCCAGCATCGGGTCCGATTCCTCCGGGTTGGTAGTGAGCGCGATATGGGCATCGTTCGGTGCGCGCACCTTGAAGTTGAGCACTCCGTTTCCGGCCGGCACAAAGCGGTACTCCAGCTTGTCCACCGTTTCCAGCTCTAGGTAGTTTCGCAGATCAGAATTATGGAAATATAATAGAAAACAGAAAGGAAAATGGAAACGGAAACGATATTAACGGCCGTGTCGTATATGGGATAGAGGGGAAACTGCAGTAGTAGCACCCGTCCGTTCTCACATAAATCTTGTCGTTTCACAATCGAAACCCCAACCTAACGCCCTCATAAAGTTGCTATATTGTATGTACCCACACATACGCACGCTGAGTGCACGCTGGCATGACATCACGAACGGTGAGTAGTACACGCGATCTACTTACCGATCGGGTCACGGCGTTCGATTGGTGCACTGGAAATGGCAGTAGAAACCGTTGCTATGTTACCGCTGGATAGCTTTGTTTGCTCCTGCTGTTCGTTTGCTTCGTCCTCTACTACCACCGATGCTACAGTCTCTTCAGCCACGTGGCCATCATCGGCCGTTGTAGCAGGATGGTTAGTTACAATCTTTTTCTCCTTGTATCTACGGTGCGCACCGGGTTCTTTTGATGTGGTGCAGAGTATTAGTCACATGAAGAGGGATGAAGTGTACATAAACGCATTGGGGATGATTTTCGCAGTCAATCGGGAAATGATGATTTACACGTTAGTTGAATTTTGTATCAAAGCATGCGGTGACGTGGTTTTTTTTTAATTTGAATTGAGGTGATTTGATTAAAAAAAAAAACGTGTAACCTGTCCTCCGTTCTATTTCACTAGCACTTCTGTACATTGAAGCAAACATCCCGTCGTTGTTGTTGACCTTATCTTAGCTAAAGCTAGTTTATAACAATTGAAGGTGCTAATTGAACGTTTCTTCAACGCGTTGCGACATGAGTCGCTCGTTAGCGAGCACATTGCTTTTGCGTACGATCTTCCTCCCTCGCGGGAAGCTGTTAACGATGTTAAGCAGCCAAATACTGTAACATCTAACACCTGATTGTTTTGTTAGTCAAACTTTCTACCTGAAGCTGTGGAAGTACATTTTATATTGAAGAGAAGAAAAACTAACGGATTGAGTCATGTTCCACACTTGGAACCTTTTTTTTCTCCAGAAATTGGATTACATTCTACGTCCTCTTGCATACACCATAAAGTGTGGCACTGTACGCATCGTTGGGCACTCGGCGAAGTAGAACAGATTGTTTTCTTCTACGCCGTACAACCTCTTTGCAGTTTTAGCATTTTCTGACATAGTTTTCCTTCCACTTTTCTCTTGATCGATTGAGCGAAGGGTCCACTGTGTGAAGTCATTTGTTACCTCCTGTACCTTGTTTTCGTTGTTGTTTCTTGACCGAACGGAAAAAAAAGAAAAAATCGATTCCAACCAACCCAAAAAGGCGTTCTTACAAACTTCAAAATGATTCCAAAAAAAAACTCGTCGCATTGCATCATCACCCGGAGATAAAAACTCGTTGGGCAAAAATCGATCGATTTTTTGGCAAGCAAGTCCCGTTGTGTGTGTATTTATGCGCCTTCGGAGGCGATACTCTCTAACTGCATAAAGCTGAAAGCAATGTGCAAATTTTCTACACTCTCCCCAGATTATCTCCTATTTCTTCTGCTTCAGCCTTCTTTTTCGCAGTAGTCATAAACACTCCATTTTAAGCGTTTTGGTATGCGGCAGGTGCAACGGATCCAGAGCCATTTGTCCACCGCAATCGGCGATGTGCGTACGAACGGGGGGAGAGAAAGAAAATACGCTTACCGTTGCACTTTCGGAATAACTTAACCATTTTTGAGCTGAAACGACACCTGTGACTAACAACGATCATTGCACCGGGTGTTCGCATGCCGATGATGACGACGAGCGTCCATCAAGCAGCATTCACAAGGTAATGCTCTAGCGTCATACCGACCTTTCAACAATGAAGTTCTCGTATAACAACCGCATTTTATTAGCATACAACAAGAGGCCAAGGGTAGTGGGAGTGTTGTGAGGCCACGTATTCTACAAAGCCCACAACGCGCTCAGTGCCGTATTAGTGGGGATGACTACCATGGGCGAGCTGTGGCACTACTCATCGCGACTAATGCTAAAGCTGGCACTATGGAAGACGGTGACATCATCACCATCATCGGTCATTAAGGAAAGAGAGATTTGATCGTCCAGGCAGACACTCCGCGACAGTCATTGGCGATCGTGTGGCAAAATGGAATGTTCCTCACGATAAGCGGCGTGTGGGTTTGGAGTAGGAGGAGGAGGAGATTGTTGATTAAATTCAACTGCCGCTGACCTCATCGTATTAAACAAAAATAATGCTCCGATGACCTTCCAAAGCCAAACAAACAAAGTAAAAAGGGCATACTTTCGATCGATAGCATCTCGCACTGGCAGGGAAAACTGTTTCGTTTACCAATCCATGCAACTGACTCACTGCCTGCAGTGAAAATCAAAATTTCGCATTTATTTTTAGAAATACACCTACTGACTCTTCCGTCTGTGTGTTTTGTTGTTGTTGTTGTTGTTTGCTCATTTGTCTCAAGCTACTTTCACCAAACATGCCGCCGGTCTGCGACATGCAAGAATGGCGTGTGGGAATACCGGCCTCTGGGAAACATCTTGAGAGATGGAAACTCACTAATGTTTTTCACACTTTAAAAGTGGAATGCCACTTCTCCTCGACATTCAAACTCGTTTAATATCGCAATCTTTTTGGCCCATAATTCGCTTAATATAACTAATTCCTTATAAAGCCCAGCTCCCTGGCTTACAGTTTATTTTTCTACTTACCAATGTTGGCCATATTTGTAGCGGTGGTAAGAAGCTTCAACGACAATACACACAAGGGTAATGGTAAGCGCAAGTAGCACTGCACACGACGAAATACGAATACCGACCGGCGTGGTTGAAATGTACGAGACTATTAACGTTCGCGGCTAAAGTCGTAATATCCGTTACACTGTTGGATGCTATTGAGTTCGTTTTATTTCGCGGGATGGAACCGGTCCCCGTAGCACACTGGCCGTATGGTATGGCGCAAGGTGGTAAAAATCGATTACCAAGGCCCTGCTGCAACGAAGGGCGAAGAAAGAGAAAATTATTTAGGAAATATAGGACAAACTACACTGCACATACATGTGAAGCATAAGCTGACAAGATTATTTTTTTAAGCAATACATTTACCTTACTGTTAAAAGAATAATAAATATTATTGTTTATGATTTTCGATCATTGTGCAAATTCACAAAATTAGCGATTCGGGTCAAAAGTATCTCTCATTTTCTACCGTTCAGCCTGCAGCTGGCTACAAGTTCGCTCTCGGTATATGCCCCATCGCTTCTCTCTGATTAGTGCTCTATGCCGGCAGCATACAGTGTTGTTCAAAACATTTGCCTTCGGAGTTGCTGAAATGTAAAAAAATGTTATTAAATATCTGCTTATTTTACAAGTATTCGTACGTGTACTGTTCTCCCTTTTCGCCAAACAATATTTGGATTCAGGAATCTTAGAAATAATGTGACTTGAACCTGAACTACGCTTTGAGCAAATGAACAATTGTTTGGTTTTTGTATTTGTAACAACATTTGTAACTGCAAATAAAGGCATACATTTTTTGTTTGCATTATTTACCCAGCTGTGATATTCACTGAAGAATCGCAGGAATATGGACCGATTGTTGGCTATTATTTTCATTTATTAATCGTACGTTTTGCTTCACTATTGCAACCATTCAAAACAGTAAACCCTACTACCCCCTTAGGACGTGATGACTAAATATAATATTTAACTGTACCAGTTTTCACTAACCTACTCTATGTACAATTTACAATAGTTTCGAGAAGATTCCATATAACACGGCTAGTTATGCTTTCAGTTGATCTATTGGTTATGGTGACAAAACTGACTAATGTCTGCTTCTAAGACATAGTGATATATATTGTCCAGTGATAGCGATGGATCATTATATAGTTAAAACAGAAAACGGTGGCTATTTGTTTGATCTCACTACTTGTTTTTTTTTTTTACCGAAAATCATCCTCATTCCTCGATATTGCTACATGATACTACCGATAGTGCCGCTCTTTTCGGAAAGGAGTTTTTTTTCTTCTTCTACTGCGTCCTTCCTACGTAAAACATTTAATGCTACTTTATCGCACAAGGTTTGGTATTGTCGTCGTTGGTTTTTTTCCTCTTCTGGCGAATTAATAAAAGTTATACACGTATGTTAAACTCCCCGTAAGAAGGCGCAGTATTTTCGATTACAAATACCACATGCTTGAGGGTTAAGGAACTTCCAAGGAATTATTCTTGCAAAGGAGAGTGATCTCGATGTGGTTTCACTCCAGGTGATCGTTCAAAAGGATCGACACACATTTTGCAGAGGAGATTGATAATGATTTTAGTTTTAATATACTCCCTGAGCGATTGCTGTATGACCGAGGGGATGATGATGAATGAACAACCGTCACAGTCACGGCTAATCGCACTCTTCGCCTAACCCCTTTATACGCATACCAATCACAAACAGCGTGACAGAAAGTTGTACTATACTGTCCGCCAGCAACCAAAACTTCAATCCAAACACAATTAACGTACACTAATTGGGACCAAGTTGTCTAACCACTACCACCAAACGGCACGACGGTCCCCTAACAAACTACTCTAAATCACAGTTTCAAATAAGAACACAACTGAACAAAAAAGGTTTGCGCTCGATCGTAATTGAAAATGTAGCGAGGAGAGCCTTCACGTGAGCTGGCAATAATATTTACAACAGCGGAAAGCATAATACATAGTTGAGCTATGGCTAAACAATCAGAACAACGAGATGGTGTAAACGGAAATGGCACAGGCAAAAGGTGTGCCAGACTAAAGGGACTATTCCATTGTTCCGGGATATTCCTGCGAAAAAATGAACGATTCAGGTGTATAATCAACAAACCCTACACTTTGTGCACTTTGTAGCTATTTGCCCTCTGTGATGCGGATGGCAGTAATCCTTAATATCCACTAGCACCAAGGCTGGACCGAATCTGCTCGAACGAAAGCCAAAATGTAAGTGACCACGGTGCCATACGAATCCAAACTGGGAGGAATCCCTTGTAAAGCGCGAAAAAGCCTTCCTTTCCGATAGTTTGCTGCAGACAATCGATTGAACCCTTGTACAGCAGTCCTCTACAATGAAACCAAACAATTAAATTATTATATGGAGTGTTTCAAACATGAAGCAGATTTTTTCGCTATTCACTTACTTGCCACTGGCATCCGTCGGTTGATTCATTATGCGCGTCTTTACCACATCCGCGGGTGTGCCCATCGTTGCCGCCACTAATCCCGCACAAATGGACGACATTATGTGCACCAGATGGCAGTCGGGGAGCCCAGTTTTGAGCATTATAAAGTGCTTTACCGTATCATAAGTAGTCAGATCACCGAGATTAACCAATGCAGCTCGCTGCACATTCGGCACGCTACCTTTCCACAGCCCAAACACACCGCCACGGCTGACTATTTCGCGGAAAGCATGCGCTGCACTGTGCACACGCGGTTCCAGACCGAGCGCTCGCCGTTTGCCCTCCATCTGCACGTGTACCTTTACCAGATCGGCCGGAGAAGCCAGCCACTGGGCTAGTGCACCGGCACCAACACCGGACAGGGCCGATTGCCAAATGGAAAAGTGTTCCTTGCCATTGCGCAGCTTCTTGCGTAGGGCATCGTACGTTACGATACGAACGCCACTGCAACGGGTGAAAGATAACGTGTTATTTTTTAAATGGCTGGGTATGGAATTCCCTTAAAAGACTGTTGGCGACATACTATTTCTTACCTGTACACAAGATGCCGGTACAGAGCGGGTGTGATACCTTGCCAAAGCTTCAGCGCACCCTCCTCGCGGATAATGCCGGTAGCGGTGGCAAACATGCCACGGTACTTGAGCTGCAAATGGTAAAATATTTCAAATGCTAATTAATGTTTTGAATAAAGCTTGAGGTCTTAGCCAAGATTTTACTCCTTAAGATAGTATTCAAATTGAACTAAAAGCCAAACATACTCCAATATTTTCCTACACTCTTTCTAGAATGAACATTTGAACATATTTCTTCAAGCTACACATCATCGCAATCGTCATACACCTCCTTTTTTCGTTATTCCATATGATTAGAACCATATGGCAAATTGCCCTAGTAAATAGTAACAAGTACACTCTGCCACTGTTTAAAAAATCTTATCGTCTGCCCGGTGAAACTTTGTATTGTGCGACAAATGTTCAACTTCTCTAATGCATAACAACACAAACCTATCTCGCCTTCTCATCTGCCGTCAATCTATTGGTCACTTTATCTGAAACGGTTTGCTCGATAATACACCCTGCGTTCTAACAGCCAGATTAGATAGGGCACGCGACAACCACCGCTCACCGGCTGCGTACCTTCTTGACGGCACCCTCTGCATCGACTGTTGTTGCCGCTGCCTCGCCCTGTATCTGGAGGCGCGTTTTGGTCAGATCGAGCGGATAGGTAACCGTTTCGGCAATGCTGGCCGCGAACACCGACACCAGATAGGTGCACCAGAACGAATCGGCGTAATGGTACTTGACCGGACGCATCTCCGTCCGGCCGGTCGCTGCCGTCTGCTGCATCGTGTCGTCGTCACTGACGGTTGCCGCTTCGCTGGAAGCTGCCGATGCTGGTGGCTCTGTTGGAAAAGAAAGCAGAAGAAAGACATTGAAAAAAAGGTTCATTTTACCTGTAAAGGAAATATCTAACCACTTTAAATTGTGAATGTATGTTCTGTAGGGATATTAGGGTATTCAAGTTCACCACTGCTAAGGCCACTATGTTTTAACGACCTTCACACAGACAGTTCATTATCACAACTGATCCCCAAACGTGCCTCCATGAAAAAGTTGCTCCATCAACAGTAACGTCCTACCATCAAACCACCATACAAACGAACGCGCTCTGTAGGTGTCGACTTACATCTCGTAAGGTGGCACAAAATCCCGGACAAATGTTCTCGCGGACGCACCCAGCAGGCTCGGAACGTTGATGATAACTGCTATGGTAGTGGTTGTAATATCATCGAGTTCGTTACTGTTAAACAAGATCGTTTGCCGATTTTATTCGTCTCTTTCCCTCAAACCAATTCCCATCGGCATCATGCGCTCACCGTTAGGTGATAAGCTTAGGTGGGCGATGGGGTAGGTGCGTTTTCCCGCGGGAAGCGATAGTGTGTGCATCACCTTTTTTTTCGCAACGCTGATATTTTTCGCTTCAATTAATACGCAGATTACTGTGAGATAATAATACTGGTTAGCAGTGGTATCTGCACTGGTGGCCCTGAATGCAAATCGAAACCGTGAAAGTAGTACCAAGCTTTCGGTGTTATCAGCTGAATTAATCAGGTGCATTTTTTTTTACTATATGCGGTAGACATTTTATAACCTTATCAATGGACAAGTGGCATAAAAATAACTTGAACATTTTACGTTCTATTATACAAGCGGGTCTTGTAAGTGCTTGCTGATCACCTGACTAGTAGGCAAATATGCAATCTAATATGTCACCTTTTTGTCGGCCGGGTTTCTATGAAATTCCTTGATTTTCAATTTATTAAAAAAATATGCGCAATCACATCGATTACCGGGCAATCCAATTTCACTCCGACGCGGAACTATCGATTATCTTATCATTAAAACATTGCTGATACATTATTCGCTAGTGCTTCAAATCCAGTAGCAGTTGCAGGACGAGGGTAAGCTGCACACACTCTGGTTGAATTTTATATTTAAAGTTCAACGTCGCCTCCACATCCAGGGTGACCCCATGGCGATGACGCAAAAGCCCAAACCAGTGTGTCTTCGTTTTTTGTCGCTCCAAACACTGGCGGTTTGCAGTCGCAAAAATAACAAACATACACAAAACAACCAGCAGTGTATATTGTTATCGCTACCAATATTTTATGGTGATGGTGTGTGCATATCTGTGGTACGGCCGGACGAACTGACCTCCCCGTCAGGAGGCTCGTTCAACAGCACACAATTGAGACAGGGGGTTGATGTATTTAATCTAGAAATTGATAGCAATTTATTGCGAGGCCAGAACAGTTGCCGAAAAAAACCAAGCCACACACATCACCAACACCATCTTGGGCACTGCGCGCAAAAAGCCAAGCCCAGGGAAGGTGCTTTTTTTCCTGTCGCCAAAAATAAACAATCGCATACCGGTGGGGCAAACGCTGAATGCTTCCTTCCTTGCCAATGTCTTTTCGAGCACATTGAGCGTGTGTTTTGTTGTGGCGCTTTCTGTCTCTTTGTAGACATGTTTCGCACCTACAGTTTATAAAACGGATAGAAGAAACATCAAAAGGTGGCGTGCCCTTCTTTGCATCGAATACATTGCACTCCACTCGGCGTCTTTGTAAGGCAAGAGCGCGTAACTTCTACAAAGCTAAAGCGTCACCCAAACATCGTACTTCTACCAAGACATCCAATCCTTTCTTTGGGATAGCGAGCGATCGTGTCAGTGATCGTGATGCAAACTAAGAATCTTAAACGATCTGTTCAGCACACGGGAAAGCATGCACGGAGTGAATTTGTTTAGGTTTTAATTTTAGGTCTTCCCATCGCTTCCTCACTCGAGAAGGGGCTTTGGCATGATTCGGTTAGGTAAGAAGATGCACGTGCTACTTTTGAAGGGCAATTTCACATTGCAAACGCTTGGTAACACCTTCCGCGGGTGGCAGAAAATATAGACTTAAAATGTCTACGATGCCTGTTTGATCTTGTAAGTTTGCCAAAGTGGCTAAAATCTTCCATTTGGTCATCCATCCCACCCGATCGGACATGCGGTCAAGCGAAAAACACATCCTTGTGTTTTAAAAATTTATCCTACATTCATGCTCTAACAGCTCCATGCCATTCCCATTCAGCCGGAGGGATGAGTCACTGGATTTTTTTCCCGCTGTCACATTGGAGCGATTTCCTTCGAAGCGGCCTTAGCGTAACGATTTCCAATCGCATTAGCATAGTGGTGTTCTAGGTTTGCCTTCAATGTTATAATCCTTTAACGGGGCGTGGGAGCGACCAATCGATTTGTTTCATAAATATTACAATAAAAATAAATATTATTATAAATATTACAATAAAAAAGCGGGAGGAAGTCGAAATCGAGTGTAAGACAAGCGAGGCCTGGTTAATCTGAAGCTACAGCGAAAGAAAGGTTATCGTTTTAGCAGACAACCTCAGCGGTGGCTCCAAAGGATGAGAAGTTGTGAGTGAACCTGCCGTTCGTAACTTACTAGCATTCTCCACACCGTTCCTTTTCACCATTGCTGCTGGTTATAAAAGGAGTTTCTTCACTACCGTTAACGGGCGGTTACGGACAATCAAATTATCTGGAATCACTTTATATCCGTTTCGATTTTCACCGCGCTGCATCCGTTGCTGTATGGTTCATGGTAGCCAGTGACAACTATCGGACGACTACTGCTGCTATTCAAACCGCTACACTACACAAGCTCGGCAAAAACTAGTTTGCCTACAACGCCTACTACCCCGAATCTAGCTTCGCGAGCTACTGGCAGCTCTCGTTCGGGGACAATTTCATCCCTTCGCTTCTAGGCAAGCAGCCTGCAAGTATGCAGAGCAACCTGACTGTCGCGTAAGGGCATCGGATGACTGCAGCTACTACGAATGACTCGTGTGCGCTACCGGTAAACCACAAAACACATATACACAAACACGAAGGTTGGTTTATAAATAGGCAGTTCGTTGCCAAAATTAGTGATCAGAAAAAAACAAGCAACCGGATGCGCCCGTTGGTCTGTGCTGGTCGATTGCATCGCTGTTGCACGTCGAACCTCGGATGCCAACAAATCGGTAGAAGAGTTTCTAAAGGATTAAGGCCCAGTTTGGTGTTAGTAATCCGATATCTGAGGAAGCATTTGGAGGTTTCATGTTGTGTGTGTGATATTAGTGCATTCTCCTTAAACTAGATCGACGGTGTGCATTGAGTAGACGAAAAGGGATAATGTAACTTACCACTAGTGCAGCCGCGATTGCGTCGATGTGCTCGTTAAAATGGATTAAAGAATAGTACGAAAATCCCTTCCACAGGTGCATGCGCTCGGCCAGCTACCGGATAGATATAGAACGGATGCAATGGATAGTTGGAAAAGAAACGACGAACAAAATAAAACTGCGATTCCAAATCCAAGCCGCCTTTTTTCCTCCTCAATGTTTCGTCGTCGTCGTCAACAAAAATCATCTAAATTTTCGATGTTCGGTGTTATCAGCACTTTCTGTTTCGTTCGAACTTTGATTTTCTCCAACCTTCCAATCCATTCAAAAACGATGCCTTTCGGCTTCGTGTTTTTAGCGGGTTGGAAAATGAAGCACACCGAAAATAGTATCCCGCCGTGCAACTGTTTTGCGCTTTGATGATCGGTTTTTGTTTACGTTTTTCGCGCTGCTTTGTACGGCCGGAGAAATCCAACGATAAAAAACGGTTCCGTCGCTATCCTAAGGCCGCCGGTTTGTCACGGTTGTCATGGAGAATGATGGTGTGTGTATTTGCAAGGAGAGCTGTTATAGTAGTGGTGTTAGTGCTGTTGGTATCGTACCAGAAAGTGCGTAGTCGCGTTGCATTAACAGTGCATTACATAATTCGCTATTGCAATGGTTCAGTTAATCATGCAGACGGGCGGCCGAGTCTCGTTTTAGGTCAGCAACCCGCTTAAAGCCCTTTTACGCTAGCTAGCGGTCGGCGATGGTAGTGGAGGTGGTGAGGGTGGTAATGATGTTTTTAATTGATTATTGTACGATGTTTCAATTTAAACTGGAAATCAAACATCCCAAGACGAGTATGTTTTAACATATGCCGCACACACAAAAAATGGGTCCTTTGGTTGTGGCAAAGGAAGGAACTTTCAAAAAGAGACAAACCGGAAAAAACACTTATGTAAACATGACACTCATCCAGAAGCACGAACAAATCGAAACAATGCGAACTTTCTTCTATACGCGCTGGAATTGTTTAAAGGGTTTTCATACCCTTTAACAACGTTCCAAAAGAAAGCTTTTTCTTAAATTAATGATAAACACGTACTGTCCACTAGGGGCCATTGTAGTGTGCCTTTGTTCGTGACACGATTTCACCCGACTCGCAACGGCACATGGAACTTTGGACTGACGTTGGAATACAGTTTGGCCGTCGAGTACTCTCAAAGCAAGAATAAAGCACACACCGAAACAAGAGCAAGTAAATATTTGGACACTTTCGCAGGTGTAACGGTAGGTAAAGGGGTATACTCAGTTTCTACTTTTCAGTTCGGCTCGAAACAAAACAGCGACATGTTTTCGCCCCCGCGGACGACACACAAATGATGGCGATGGTGGAACACGGCGCACGGTGTAATGTTTTCCATGTTGTGTGTGCCACAAACAGCTGTTTCGTTGACTGTGACAGTGTGGTTTGCGGAAGGAAATTCGAAGCTGTATTATGTTAAGGGAATCGGCGCTGAGAAGAAATAGCATCGAATATTGATTTAGTTGAAATAATTCATGGCGTAAAAAAGAAATTCCGAGCTTATTTGTTGCCAAACAAACGCACCGAGCGAGGGAAAACGGCTGTCATGCCGGATTTGATTGCAACCTGTCAATTCAAGATTGTATACACCTTGAACCTTGATGAGGTAGGTAAAATAGTTTCGTTGGTATTTTTTTACAAAAAAAAAAAGCTCCTGGATAAAACAATCCATAGATTTGACGACTAGGTCGGACCAGATTTCCATTCGGTAACGTTTAAAAAAAGTTTGCCTGTAACGACAGTTATAACACTCAAATCCTACATTTGTTGAATTAGGTATAACTCCAATGAAGAGAATGCGGTTCCGCTTCGTGCCGTTTCGTTATTTATTATCTACATACAAATCAACCACTGCACTGCTGCAGTCCGGCAATATTTAGATGGGTGACTGCTTGAATCCTCTGGCTGCGTAGTCGGCCGGAGTGTCGCGCTTCGGGAAGTTGGGATAGCCTGCATCTCCGGGCACAACTGCTTCACGGGAGTGAATCACTCGCCAACCTCCCTTACGAGTCCAATCCTACAATCAAAGGAAAATATATTTAAAACACAATTCCAATGTTGCACAGAACGGATGTAAACAAAACGATTCATAGGACTGCCACTTTCGTTGCCTTTACTTTCCATACTCACATTCTGGTTGTACTTGAAATAATAGGCAGTGGCCAGTATGGCAAACGCACTAATGGCTACCTTGCCCGTCCAGAACCGAACAGCGTGTGCCCACTCAAGACCCTGCGGGATGGTGAAGAAAAAAGCGAGTGAGCACAATCATTACATAACAACGTACCAACACTGGACCGATTATAAGGTGGGAAAACCTACAATAACTGGCGTGAGTACATTCTGGACCATGTTCAGCGGTGCGCGGTAAGCGCGGCGGATCGGGTTGTATCGCTCCTTCCAGTATTCCGGCACGTACTTCGGTTCATTCGCGGAAAGATGCTGATCCTTCAGCCACTGTGCTCTCCAGGCACGCTCCTCGGTGCTCATGCCCAACAGCCGCTCCCGCTCACGGACCATCCGGCCCGTGATGGACATCGGCTTGACGCCACCGGTGTCGGATGAAGCCATTGTGTATTCCGTTGAGGTTAGGCGGATTACCGTAACGAGATGGAAAACAAAATAAACCGTAATCAGTGAAGATTTCTACGCACGAACCCGTCTGTAGAACGGGGACCACGGAGCTGTCAAATTTGGCAGAAAGAAAATAACAAAAACAACAAGGCCAACACGATCTTCGAATAGTGCCCGAAATGTCACAAATTACGTGTGCCTAGTGAGGATACCTTGCCGAGCTGTGTACAGAAAAATAAAGAGTTTGTTTTATTAGTTTCTCGAAGATTTATAAGTTCTATTAATAATATTTTAATGGTAAAAATATTATTTTTCAACTGCACGCCACCCCAAAATATGCACATAAGATGAAAAAACAAGATTCTAGAGTAACATAAATGATTTAAAAAGCGCACATTTATGGCTCTAGCAACCTTATGTTCGAAGTAGCGCGCTTGGTCCGTGTGTTTACGCCACCTCAAATATAGCACAGAGGTGTACCGCTATCTGTTCCAAGTTTTCGCTATACCAAAGAGGTTTTTCTTCTGGAACAGTGCAAGAAGGCAAAGGCCCAAAATAGAGCTCGAATCAAGCGTAGAGCGAATAGCAATCTGTTCTGAAAGCAGTTGAACGTTTCGAGGAAAGTGTGCTAAGAACGATCGTTCATTTAGCATTGTTTAGGGATTGTTGGCAAGCTTCGCAATTTGCAAATTACGAACGATAGCAGAAGCCAGGTTTAAGGTGCCACACATCATCAATTCGTTATCTGACACGGACTCACACACACATACACACACAGCCACATACGCCGAGACAGCAACCTCACTGGTGTTCAGGGTACAGGATTTCCTCTGTCATGGCGGATTCGTGAGAGTGAAACCCGATTTTCTTGTCCCGTATTTTCACCATCGATCTTTTTCCAGCACACACACTGACGGTGCGTGAGTGCGTGCGTACGTGCATATTGTACGACAAGAAAGGTGCAGCAAGACGAGGTGTGTACAAGTGGTGCGCGGCAAGAGACAGCGAACCGAATTAAAGTGCTTGCCATAGGTACTGTGTGCGTGCGCGACCCGTCGTGTAGTCGTCGTGCAGTGTGGTACAACACAACACGCGGGACAACCATTATTACACAATCGCCTGAAACGTAGCTTCGAGAGCGACCATCGTCGCCGTGCTTCATTGTGCGTGTGCTTGTGTTGACAAGGTAGAAGAAAAAGGGCGCAAGTTACCAGTGTACGCGTGGTACAAAAACATCAGATCCCGTGTGGTGTGGGGATTTTGGCTATCGTCGAAAGTGAAGTTGGAGTAGCCATCAACACTCAAGAGGGAGGGAGACTGTGTTTTCCATCTGTGAACGGCAGCAGTAGGCGCAAAAGTGCAAAAGGAGAGCGAAAAAGAGCCAACACACAAAACAAACACACACACACACACACACACACACACACACACACACTGTGGGCAACAGTCATGTACATCAATAACACGGAAGCGCTAAAGGTTTGGCTGACGGC